>PVIC010053082.1:0-11954 GCA_004025085.1 Thryonomys swinderianus | reverse complement strand
GGGCTCCTCCCTAGCAAGGCTCTTCCAATAGAAGAACCCAGAGCTGGATGTGGTGCCACACACCTGTGATCCCAGCACTCAGGAGGCTGAGGCAGGAGGATCACCACATGTTCAAGGCCAGCCTGGGCTACATAGTGAGTTCAAAGCCAGCCTAAAATCACATAGTGAGATCCTGTCTCAAAAAACCAAAGCAGAGGCCACGCTTATCATTCCAGGCGGCCCTGGATGGCCACGTTACCGGGCTGCGGAGCTCACACCCTCCAGGAGGCTGAGGCAGCTCCCTCTCCAGGCCAGGACCCTCCCTTCAAGCCTCGTGGCCACCTCCAGGAAGCCCAGGGCCGGGGCACCAGCCGTCCCCTCTCTGGGCCTGAAGTGCCCTCCGGCCCCAAGTCTCCACAAACCGGGCTTCCAGTGGGCAGGCCCCGCTGGAGGCCAGCTTCCCAGGCAGCTCCGGGCAGCCTGCTCTGGACTTGGCAAAGTGAACCCCGAGGGCACAGCCTCCGGCATCGGTCTGATGTTTCCCTCCACCTCTGATCTTGGCCAGTCCCGTGAGCAGCCACACCCGGCATGGGCAGAGGCCCCGGGTCGCGGCCGCCCCGAGCAGCCCTGGGGGCCACGGCGGCTGGGCCTCTCTGACAGCCTCTGCGTCCCTGAGAGCTCCGGCTCCCACGGCTGTCATCTGGGGGCCCCGAGGGTGCGTCCTGGCTACAGCGCGTCCTGAGGTGGGCAGAGGTGGATGGGGACACTGCTCATGGGCACAGAGGGCTCCGCTTGCCTGTCCTTTAGTCTGCCATCGCTGAATGACCTCTTCCTGCTGGCTCGAGAGGCTCCGAGTGTCCCTGCCTTCAGGGCACAAAAGTTCGTCTGTCTCCTGCCGGCCAGTCTGTGCCATGGCGGCGAGAAGCAGAGGCCCCTGGCTTCCAGCTCTGAACGTGCTCGCCTCTGCCACTGTCACCGGGCCGGGAGGAGCCGCGCCACCCTGCACAGCTCCTGCGCCTCGCCGTGGCCTGCAGCGTGTCCTCAGCGTCTCGGAACCCAGCACCTCCTGTTAAGCAGGATGGCACCATCCTCCCAGGCCCGGGGTGGGGGGGACACAGGAGGTTACGGTACCGTGCCCGGGGACCATCTTGGTGCCCGCAGTTGCCCACCTGTGGCTGGGGTCTTTGCGAGGCTGGCCCCCGCGGGAGTCAGGCAGTGAGTTCCCTCTGACGGGGCAGAGCTAGAGGCCGGCACTGACCACAGCTGAACTCTGAGTCGCCTGGTTCCGACGTGGGCTCCCTGGCAGGACAGGAAACGGGCCCAGCGGACTTCCAGCCAGCGCACTGGAGCAGAGGAGACGGGGCATGAGTGTTCGGGGCTGCCCGGCCATCAGCCCTGTCTCAGCGGGGCTCTGGGCCAGGAGCTGAACGCGTCTCTGAACACCAGGCGCTACCTTGTGTGGGGTCCTGAGAAACGCGGTCACAGTCTCTGCTCCAGGAGAGGCAGCCAGGGCACAGCTCAATAATTCAAGCCATAATGCCAATACTTAGCTGGGCATGATGTTACATGCCTGTCATCCCAACACTCTGGAAGCTGAGGCAGGAGGATCACCGAAGGTTCAAAGCCAGCCTGGGCTATCTAGTGAGTTCGAGGCCAGCCTGCTACATGGTGAGACCTTGACTTGAAAATCAACAAACAAAACAAAGCAGCTAATAAGTGTAGACTCACTACAGGATGAAGAGGAAACCCCAGCTGCCTTAGACACTTGCCAGGCCCCAACTTTTCCTTTCCCTAGAAAGTCAATCGGGCTGGAAATGTGACCGAAGGCCCAATGTGCTCACAGTACTTTCCACAAACCGGGAGTCTGGCTTTGTGGTGATGAAAGGTTTCTTAGGTGAAGAGGGTTGCTGTGTTTACAGACGGGAGACACACGGTCCTAGACAGGCTCCTTGGACTCGGGAGGCAACATCTCCCAGACCCTGGGTGCGGGAGGGTGACAGGGAAATACTTCCTGCCTTGAGAGTAGGCGGAAACCGGCAAGGCTGAGGGACTCGGTCACAGCGCGCAGCCAGCCAGCCTGCGGTTGGGGTAGGCGCTTATGTGTTCATTTATTATTTAGTGGTTGAGTGAGTGACTGTGTCCTGGGGATTGAACCTGGGGCCTTGCCCTGAGCTGCATCTCCAGCTAATTTTATTTGTATTTAATTTATCTTATTTTTATTTTGAGACAGGGTGTCATTAAATTGCTTGGGCTGGGTTGGAATCGGTACTCCTCCCCCCTCAGCCTCTCAAAATGCTGGGATATAGGTGTACGCCACCACACCTCCCCGAGAAACGTTTTAAAATGAAAATTTAAAATCGGAACCAGGGGCCTCTCCTCCAGGCTCGGGCAGCAAGAGTGAAGTGTCTGCTGTGACCAAGGTCCAGGCCCGAGTTCAGGGCCTGCCCTGGCGGCTGACCTGCTGGTTCCCTTGGGCTCACAAGAAGGACATGAGGCCCAGCTGAGCGCCAGGGAGGCCTGCACCCCTGGGGTGCTGCTCTGCCCCAACACCCACCCTGTGCGTCACAGAAGCCCCCTATGAGCACATGGCGCAGAACCCGGCCAGCGCGGCTCCTCTTGAGGAGGCAAATACGACAAAGAGCGGCTGCGTCCCGCCCTGAGTGCCGGGCAGGTTTGGAGGTTTGGGCTGAGCGCAGAGCTGCGGCCGCCCCTGTGCGGGAGGGGTTGGCACCTGTCACTGTGGGTGAGAGGCGGCTCCCGCGCGGGAGCCCCGACCCCGCCTGCCAGGGGCAGCTCCCGCGGCGTCCTGGCCTCTCTCCGCGCGCTCTGGACGCCCAGGCTATTGACATCCTCTCTGAAAACATCAGGGAGTGTGACACATTCCAGACCAGAGGTGGTTGTTAGTTCACGGTTGCAACAAGACTAAATATGTGAGCCGGTGAGCAGCCTGGGAAACGCGGCCCGGAGGAACGAGACTGGTCCCACCGGTCCCACAGGGCGGGCACCTGGCTCCGCCCACCGCGCAGACAGTCCACACACGCGCTGTGAGCACACGCAGGGCGAGGCCGCATGGGCTGGGGCCTCGGCTGGCCCGGGAGGACTCGAACTGTTCAAATACACGGATCTGGCTACACATCAGAAAGTGATTAGACCTTCCTCCAAAACTTTTCCTGTTTCCACTGAAAATAACCAGAGACAGCCAGAGAGAAGAACAGCCCTCCTGCCCTGCCCTGGCCCTGGGGCCGGCCAGGAGCTGGTAGGCAGTGGGTAGGAGACCCCTGGTGGGGGGCTGGCCCTGCTGGCTGGGAGCCCCCAAGACTCTATCTCCCTGCTCCTTCCTGCTCTGTCCCGAGGGCCCTGGGCCAGCTGACCTCTCCTCCTCCAGGGAAACCAGCTGCTGGGTTTGGGCCAGGTCCTCACTGATGTGGACACAGGCTCAAGTTCAAGGACAGATCCCAAGAACATGGTTCAGGGAGCCTGGTCACCTCCCCAACCTGTGTCGGGGGACACAGGGCTCCTGTGCTTCAGAGCCGGCCCTGAAGTCGGTTCCCGCAGCCTACACACAACCACACGTCGCGCTACGCACGCCGTGCACCACAGGTGTGTCACACGAGGCCACACACCAGACTGTACACATCACATGCCCCACACAGGCCTCCACGGCATACTGCACATATCACACAAACACACCCACCCCACGAAGCCCTAGGTCTCCCTGGTCCTGTCTGTGGACAGACATCCCAAAGGCCAGGCCTCCTGGGGACTTGAAGGGAGGCTGGGTCCCTAGGGACTTTGGAGGACCTGCTCCAGCAGCTCCCGTGAGAAGCGGTGCTCTAGGAATCAATTTTGCTCATGCATCGCTCACACGTGTGCTCACGCACACACGCACGCGCACACACATTCAGGGGGCGCAAAGGTCGCGCCGATGAACCTCAACCTCCCACCCGCGTCGCGCTGGGCCTGTAATAGCCAGGGGACTGTCTCGGTCTTACCACCTCGCTGGAGGGGAAGGACCCGAGGGACAGGGCGTGAGCACGTGGGGGTACCGGCCGCGGTGCCTTTAAGGGGGCGGGGCGGGCCCGCTGGCCCCGCCCCGGCCCCGCCCCCGGCCGCTGCAGCCGGGCGGGGAGGAAGCGGCCGCCGCCGGGCGCCCCAGACGCGGTCGCAGCTCCGCTACCGGCGCCGCTCCGAGCCGCGCTCGCCGCCGTCCGGCCGTGGCCTCGTCCCGGGCGCGGCGGCCAGGGATGCGCCTGCACCATGGCCCCGCCGGGCTGGTGGCTTGGCGCGGCGCAGTGGCTCGCGCTGGTGTCGCTCTTCGTTGCCGCCCTGGCCACCGTGGGCCTGTACCTGGCACAGTGGGCGCGGGCCGGGGCGCGATCCTCGCGCGGGCGCCGGGCGCCGCGGGCCGAGCGCCGGCAGCCGGACGCGCTGCTGTCCTGGATGCTGACGCTGGACGGCTGGGGGACGCAGTGGCGGGCCGCCTGGGTGGCGGCCCTGAACGCCGAGGCCGCGAGGACCGGGGTGAGTGCGGCGCGGGGGGCGGGACCGAGGGCGCGGGATCGCGAAGTTGGGAAGAGCCGGCAGCGGAAAGCGGAGCGCTGCTGCACCGCCGCCGCGCCGGGTGACGCCCAGCCGCGCCGGACCCAGCTCAGCCGTCCACCCTGCGGCCCGGCCCTGACCCCGACTCCGTGGGGGGCCCCGGTGGGCTCGGAGTCCAGGTGGACACTTACTGATCTCGCGCCTGACGGGTGAAAAACTGACCCAAATACACTTCCACCTCTGATCTAGCGGAACTTTGCCGAGAATTTATTTCCAAACAGCTTGCGTTTCTGGACACATGAGAACAGCCACAGACCTCGCTGTGGGCTCCCGTGGTACCTCACCTCTGAGTCAGGGCTGCGCCCCATGCACAGGTGTCCCGGGCTGTCCGGGCCACATACCTTCGGTGGCATCCGGATGTGACCTCGGCCCTCTGGGATCAGACTCGGGAGCTCATTACTCAACTCAGCCGCCTCGCGCTCCCCTGGCCTTTTCTTTCAACATTAATTACATGGTGACTTAATTTTTTCTTT
Organism: Thryonomys swinderianus; assembly: GCA_004025085.1. Lineage (NCBI taxonomy): Eukaryota > Metazoa > Chordata > Mammalia > Rodentia > Thryonomyidae > Thryonomys > Thryonomys swinderianus. The sequence continues at coordinate 6,903 of PVIC010053082.1, read as the reverse complement.
TCAAGCATCATAGTTTACTGACAAGCCCCCAGGGGCGTCTGCTGTGGGAGGGATTAGGAGTCCTGGGCTAGGGAGGCCCCGCCCAGCGCTGCCTGCCCTGTTTTCAGGTCTGTGTGTGTTCTCGAACCTGCTTGGGGAACCCGTGGGTAAGCCCCTGGCTGCTGGCCTTGAAAGCACGGAATGCCGCGTGTACAGATGCAGCAACCTTCAAAATATTCCACGGTGGCCCAGCCTGGCCTCGTCCCGTTGCCTCGGCACATGTGACTGTGTGATTAGAAAAGACCTCAACTATAAATTAGCCTGGGTCCGACAGTGCAAGTTCATGCTTGAGCTCTTAGAAGAAAGAACTGTAGCTCCAGGTGAGCGAAGGCCGCGGGTCAGTTGATTCCTGTCTGTCTCGGTGCCTGGAAGTGCGGCCCCAGCTGTGCACAGCTGGTCGTCCACCCCGTCCGGCCCTGAGCGCTGTCTGCACCTCGGCACAGACACAGACTTGTTACTCTGGGACGCGGCTGGCACACACTTCCCTGAGCTGCGGCAGGCCGTGGGTCTGTGGCCCGGCCCCTGCGAGTCCGGCCCTCGCTGTCTACAGGTCTGAGCAGTTGTTGGCTGAATCCTCCACAGGACCTGTCAGGGGCTCTGGCTTGAGCTGGGCCCAGAGGCAGTAGCCTCCCTTCTGCCACTTGGAGAGGATCTGTTTCATTTCTGATCGGGTCTCCATTGGCTTCCTGAAGTCCGGTGCCAGCCTGAGCTAGCAGGCTTCCAGGTGCCCGGTGCCCGGGGACTCGCGGAGAGAGGGGCTTCCGCCTGCGCTGGCTTCGGGTTGGTCAAGCTGAGAATCCCGAGAGGGCCTGGCTGCGAGCTTTACCCGGCTTTACCTGTCACTTGCATCTTCAGAGAGTGGGGCTTTTGTGTTGAGGAAGGGAAGGAGATTGGGCTGGACTGTCTCTCTGGCCTTTCTCTAAGATTGGCCACACACGCTTGCTGTAGATACTCATTTTCCAGAGTTGCTGGCTGGAAGAGGTAGTAATTCACTGAGTTCAAGTACAAAGCAGCATGGAGTCTCCTGTGGTATTTAAAAAAAAAAATTTTTTTTTTAGATAATCTATCTGTGTAGTTCAGGCCAGCCTTGAATTCACTACCTAGCCCATGCTGGCCTCTCTTTCCCAGTGGTCTTCCTGCCTCAGCCTTCCAGATGTTGGGATGACAGGTGTGCACCACCAAGCCCGGCTCCTGTGGCACTTTGCGTGGTTGTGGATCTGTTCTGTGGTGTGGCTTGGTGTGGCACTGCTCTAGCTTCTTGGCCTGGGAGTGCACCTGATCTGAATCGGAACGGAGGGTTTTGCCGGCAGATAGGATATGGTTGCTCTGTGCCACCTGCCCGGCACCCACACCACCCACAGGAGTTTCTCTGGCCCTCCCCCAGCCCACTAATCCCGATTAGGGCACACACTCCCAGCCTGCTTTCGCCAGGACAGCGGCTTAGTGTCCGCCCTGCCCCCGGCCTGTCCGGGCCCTGCATGTGCTGGTCACTCGGCACCAGGCAGACAAGGGCCGCTCCAGGGCTGAGCCTGTGGGTATTAACAACGTGGTCGTCCCCTCGGACTTCCACGGAGGGTCGGACCTTCCAGCCAGTGGAGGCAGAAACACCCCATCCGAAGACTCACCCGCCCTTGTGTCTCGCAAGCCCCTGAGACTCGCTGAGCTCGGCCCGGCTGGGCGGCCCCTTCCTGGTCCGGTCCTCCACGGCCATGTTCCCCGTGGGAAGCGACTGGGTCTGAGACCCGAATGTTTCCTTTGAACAAGGTCCAGCGAGAAGGGCTGGAGGCTCAGGCTACCGGACAGCTCGTCCTCAGCAGTGGCTCTCCGCTCCTGAGACGAGGGGCGGAGCCCCGACCGGGCAGAGCAGCGTCCCTGCCGAGGGGACCTGGGTTCCGGCTGGAAACTGTGTGGCACAGAGCCGGCCGTGGGCAGAGCTCTGGTGACCTGCCCACGTGTCGTTACCAGACACCTGGACGTACATGTGCCCACCCAGGGGTGAGCACCACACGATGCCCCAGGGCTCCCCGAGGACCGGGGAGTCAGGGTCCTTACCCCCAAGCCCCCAACAGGTCCAGGCCGCCTTGTGGTGGCCTTGCCTGCTCTGAGAGCCAGCTGCTGGCCGCTTCCCGGGGCCGGTGTCCCCTGGACCACACATCCGTGGGGGCTGCGGTCCCAGAGGGAGGCCCCGGTCCTGTGCTGTCACCAGCGCTGTGGGTTGTCACCTGTGCCCCTTCCTAGCCCCCGCTGGCAGAGGCCCTGCATCAAAGCCCAAGGTTTCTTCAGAGAAATATTTTAAATACAAATGATGTCAGGCACGGTGGTGCATCCCTGTGGTCCCGACACTCAGGGAGGCTGAAGCAGAAGGATCACCCCACGTTTGAGGTCAGCCTGGACTATATAGTGACTTCAAAGCCAATGACCAAGAAGACTCTCGGATAACTTGTATTCTTGGAAAACGTGCTGTGTGGACCTAGGATATGTCATGAGTGGCACCAGCGCAGGTGTGAGTGTCTGGAACTTATAAAGTCGGCACTACGGCCACAGGCCGGCTTTCCGACCCTCATTAGCTTCCGATCGTAGTAACAAAACTCATGCTCCACTTCCAGCCACCTCGGCCACAGCAGGGAGGTCCCTGCGGAGACCACTGACAGCCCTGGTGACGTCAGGACAGCCGTGGCCTGTCCTCCCCCTGGGGGGAGGGGTCTGCTGATCGGCCCCAGAGGCCCACCCAAAGTCGCCCTCCGCAGCGCACACATTTGGGTCCTTCCAGCATGAGACGGTCCCCGGTCACCGCCCAGGTCCTTGGAGAGCGGATCGTTTTCGCCCATTTAGCCTCTCGTGGTCCCGGAGGGCTCAGCTCAGAGATGCTGCCCTCCTGTCCTACGAGGGCCTGCTCCTCTGGGCCGGCACCTGCCCCAGCTGTGCCCGTCCTCAAGCCAGCAGGCCCCGGTCACTGGGCCTGGGGCACGTGGACAGTGGCAGTGCCGTCCTGCGGCCTGGACGTGGGTCCCCTGGCCTCCTGCGGCCCAGCACGGCAGACTGCGCTGCTCAGCGTGCTGTCTCTGCTGCTGGCCGAAGACTCCGTCTGGAGGCGCAGCCAGGACTCTGCAGAGTCAGCGCGACGGAGCCACCAGCTCGCGGCAAGAGCGACCGTGGGTCTCTGCCAAGCAGGATCCACTCTGCCGGTCACAGAGGTCGCCAAAGAAGAAAGGGACAGCCCGGCCGGGTCAGGAGGGCGACCCCATCCTCATCGTGCCCGGGCGTGAGCTCCAGCCTGCGCTGGCCGGGTGTGTGGCCTGCGGTCGGGGTGACTGGGTCCTCTCCAGAGGGAGACCCACCCCCAGTGGCAGAGGGAGCTCAGTGTCCACGGTATCCGGTGATATGTCCACGTGCTACGAGGCACGAGGGTGGGCTGCTCTGCCAGCTCCTTTAAAAACTTTACTGTGAGCTGCTTTTAGGTTTGCAGAGTGAAAAGATAATTCAGAGGGCTTCCATGGATTCGTCAGCCAGCGTTCCATAATGATGCAGTAATGAGAATCAATACTTGGGAGGCTGAGGCAGGAGGATCACCAAGAGTCCTAGGCCAACCTGGGCTCCAGAGGGAGACCTTATCTTAAAACAAAGGCAACCTGCTGGGCGTGGTGGCTCACGCCTGTCATCCCAGCACTGGGGAAGCAGAGGCAGGAGGATTGCTGAGTTCGAGGCTCGCCTGGGCTCCATAGTGAGCTCAGGGCCAGCTGAACTACAAAGCGAGACCCTGTCTCAAAACAAAACAAAACAAAACAAAACAAAGGCAACCAAAAATTAGCGCTGATACAATGTTGCTAAAATTTATGACCCAGGAGGCCAAACACTGTAATAGGGGAAGAAGCTGACTTTGGTACAATGTTGCTAATTCAGAATTTAGTGGTTAACATTGTGACCATATCTTGAGTAACTCAAACTCAAAACCTCTCCGGCTTCTCAGGCCCTCGAACAACCTTGCGTTGGTTCTGAGCCCCTTGTGGCTGGCAGTGACTCTGCGTTTCCCTCTTTCCTGTGGCCTTGACATTCCTGGAGGCGGGACTGTCGCTGTGCCGACTGTCCTCCCTGAGACTAGACCCTGGAGGTGCGGCCCGCAGCACCGTGCCGGGTCCTGACTTGGGGGAACTCCATCCTCCCGGCCTGGGGCTGGTCTGCCTCGGTGGCCTGTTCCTTCCCCACAGCCCGGAGCCAGGCAGTTCCGGTTGCGGAGGTTCTGGGTGGGTCCACGCCAGCCAGCCAGCCGGGCCGGTCCCGTCTGTACCCGGCCGAGTCACCGAGCTGTCCTCCTGCCCTGGACTCAGCTCCTCTGCTCCGAGTGGCTCTGGGGAGGCACCGCCGGGAGCCGGCAGACTGATGTGGACGTGCGATATCCCTGTGCTTGGTTTGTCTTCATAATTTACTTCTTTTGCAAGCGCGCCCCGGATGTGAAGCGTCCCTGCAGCGCCTCCTGGCTGTGAACCTGGAGAGCGGGCAGGCGGGGAGGGGGAGGGGAGAGGTGGGGCGGGCAAGGGAAGGGCCCGCCCTGCCCCCACAGGTTTCCAAGTCTGCCATCCGCAGCCAGGGCCAAGGCGCAGGGCATCTGTAGGAGGCTGAGAAGGTGCCCTGGGCGCCCGTGCGGGCCCTGTCCTCACGGCAGGCGGGTCCCCTCGCGGGCCAGGGTCACCCCCAAGCTCAGGGCCGACGGCCCCTCCCGAGCCAGCCCCAGCCTGACCTCATGCCCGCCGACTCCGGAGTGGGGCAGACGTTGCCAGCACGTAGAGAGGCTGGGAACGTGGAAGTCAAGACAGCTCCTCCGCGGGCGGGAGACGCCAGCTCGGTGCAGCTCCTCGGAGGCGGGCGGGGCTGCCCCCCACCCTGGCCCGCGGCCCCCGGCCCCGCCCTGGCGTGGCGCGTGCGGCAGAGGAGGTGCCAGGCTGGGGTTCGCCCGCTGCAGGGCTTGCGCACCGGGCACAGCCGCTTCCCCGGGGGGAGGGCTGGCACGAGGCGGGAGGGCCCGCGGCGCAGGCTGCAGCCGCCCGGAGGCCACGGCCTCCCCCGGCGCTCGCTGTCCGTGCTGGTGCGCCCTTCAGCGGCTCGGTTGGTTTTGTTGGTTGTTTTATTTTTGTAATTGAATTATTTATTGGTGCATTTTATATACAGCTCACAATCACGCTCAACACTGGGGAATTTGTACCAGTATATGACATAAGTTGATTCTCATTTTACCCAGTCCCTACCCACCCACAAGCCCCACCCCTTATATACATGTTCTTTCTTTTTCTTTCCAAATCATATTTATCCTTTCCCCTCATTATGTTCCCCGACCACATTCCTTTGAATATTTCCTATTTCACAAAATCTATCATACATTCTAGAACTCCTTTACATCTACAGGTTCTCATGCCAGGGAAAAGTATGGTATTTGCATATCTGTGATCTATTTATTTCACTCATCAGTGTGTCTTCGGGTTTCCATTTGCACATAAACGTGTCATTCTTTATGACAGAGTAATACTCCATTTTATTAAAAAAATTACATCTGTTTGGTTGTTTATTTGAGGCAAGGCCCCACGGTGTAGCTCAAGCTGGCCTTGAACTAACTGCACGGCCCAGGCTGCCTCAAACCCGTGATCCTCCTGCCTCAGCCTCCTGACTGCCCAGCTCTGGCCACTTTGGGCAGCGGCTCTGGGGTCCTCTTTCCTGAGTGTCTTTATGAGGTACGATCAAAAATGCAGCGACTGCTGTGGCCCAGCACCGTCCAGCAGGAGGCAGCTCGTGACCTCCGGGCACTGTGTCCTCCTGAGTCACCAGCTCCAGGGCCGCGTGACTTCCGGCTCTTCCCCGAAGACAGAATGGCCGCGAGTGGCCAATGCTGTGAATGCATTCAGGACCCCGGGCAGTTAGGACCGGGGAATTAGAGACTCGGGGAAGAGGCTCCTGAGCTGCGGCCGGAAGCGGCCAGGGTGGTGGGGGAGGGTGCAGGGCTCCGAGAGCGGTTTGTGGCAGCGTGTTCTTAGCTGTAATAATTTTTTCAAGACTATAGACACGCGTTGTACTTCTCATTTACACCCGTATCTGGTTCCATTTCAGGGCTGTAGACGGTGTGTGAGCGCTAAAGCAAACAGCCCCGCTTGCAGCCTGCCGCCCTCACACTGCTTCTCTCCCCAGGGCCCTCTGCGCCTGGCCTTTGAGCAGGACCCTCGGCCACAGCCCCTGCAGCTGGCGGTCTCCGAAGTGTCCAGCGTGGCCGAGTCGGCCCAGGAGAAGGTAAGCGGCGCTCGCTGCCTGGCCTCCCTCTGGGGGACCGGACCGGAGGCCGGCCTGGAGGAGTGCCCAGCAGAGTGCTTAAGCCTTAACAAAAGAGAACAAGAGCAGCTGTAATCCCAGCGCTCTGGGAGGCTGAGGCAGGAGGATAGCACGTTTGAGCCCAGCTCGGGTAACTTAAGGACCCCGCCAGATTTTGTCTCAAAATTTAAAAAAAGAAAAAAAATTAGGAAGGCCAGAGCTCAGAGAGAAGGCGCTAGGTTCAGTCCCCAGTACCAAAATAATCATGAGAATAATAATAATAGGGCTCTGGCGCACGCGGGTGAGCTCCTGTGCAAGCCGCAGCCTGGCCCTTCGAGGGCCCTGACGTGAGCTGCGCCACGCGTGAACTGGGGAACACGCTGAGCACGAGAAGCCAGGCCAAAAGCCGGCGGTTCCCTGGTTCCCTGGACAGCGCTGCCAGGACCGGGGACCATGGGCTGGACGGCGACTGCTGGCCAGAGCGCCGTCCCGCCGCGGGCGGAAGTGTAGAGCCCACGTGCACGTGCGCGTGTCGGGGTGCAGCGTGCGGGACACTCCAGCCCCGGCGACGCTGTT
>PVIC010053081.1:0-11948 GCA_004025085.1 Thryonomys swinderianus | reverse complement strand
AGGCTGGCCCTGAGCTCACTATGGTGCCCAGGCAAGCCGCCGCGAACTCAGCAATCCTCCTGTCTCTGCCTCCCGAGTGCTGGGATTACAGGCGTGAGCCACCACGCCCAGCATTATATGTGGTAACCGGGGATCGAACTCAGGTCCTTACGCTTGCGAGGCAGGCGCCGGAACCACTGAGCTAACCCTCCAGCCCCAAAATTTTTTTTTTTTGAGACAGGGTCTTGCTTTGTAGTTCAGGCTGGCTCTGCGCTCACTATGTAGCCTAGGCAAGCTTCGAGCTCAGCAATCCTCCAGTCTCTGCCTGTTACTTTTGCTTTCTGTGACCTGTAACAACCTATCCCAGTGACTATAGCTTTATAGGAAATGTTGACATGTGGTAGGGAGATTTTATTGCCTGTTTTTCTTCTTTAGGGGTATGTTGATTATAATTTTACCTTTTTCTTTTTACATCAATTAAGAATTAGCTTTATGAAGTTCTTCAAATATATTTTTGGGATTACTGTGATTTTAAAGATAAAGAAGAATTTATGCTTTAAATACTTGGATTTTCTATCTATAAATAGACCATGTCTTTTAATGTATATGTTTTCTCTTTCTCAAAGTAGATTTCAAAAAGCAAATGTACTACACTATGCATGCAAAAACTGTTTCTTATTACTTCAATTCCAAAACTATTATTATATCTTTGGTATGAATGATAAAATCATAGGTAATTGTTACATATATAACAATCAGCTAGCACCAGAAAGGGCATTGGTGTTATATTATACATGGGACAGAAGGTTGTTTGTCCTTCCAAAAAATTAATTACCCAGGTTTTAGGAAAGATAGTGTCATCTTGGAAAAGAAAGAACAGAGGTGAGGCTTTAGAAGGAATTCTGTGTTCAGCTTATTTCCAGGTAGCCAGAGAAATCAGAGATCAGAGAGAGGCACACACACACTCACACAGATAAAGACAGAGAGAGAGAGAGAGAAGAGAGACAGATACAGAGAGACAGAGATAGAGATGGAGAGAGACAGAGAAAGGTGAACAAAAGCAATGAATGACAATATCTCAAAATCTAATTTAAAACAGCGAGCACCTTGTAAACAGTGTACTATAATCACTTCCCACCGTGGGACAAAATACCTGACACCCATAACTTAAAGGAGGACAGGCTCATTTTGGCTTCTGTTTTCAGTATGTAGTCGGCTGGCTCCCAGGCAGAACATGGTGGAAGGGCCTGGCAGGAGGCAGCTGCTCACTCTGTGGCAAGCAGGGAACAGAGAGGGAAGGGAGGAGCAGGGGAGGGAAATATGCTCTTCTGGGTCACATGCCCAGTGACCAACCTCCAACTGGCCCCACTTCCTACCATTATCAAAAGCTCATATAGTTTTTGGGAGACACTGTAAATCTAAACCACAACATGCTGAAACATCACCTCCATGGAAGCTCAGCAAAAACATTCTTTGTTACGTTCTACATACAAAGCCGGGATTTTTTTAAATTGAATTCTTTATTGGTACAATTTATATACATCTCAAAATCACATATAACATTGGGAAATTTGTACCAGTATATGCCACAAGTTAATTCTCATTTTTACCCATATCCCTACCCACTCCCCCCTCCTCCCCCCTTTATACATGCTCTTTTATTTTCTTTCTGTATCATATTTATTCCTTCCCCTCGTCACATTCCCACACCAAGTTTCCTATAGAAATATTCCACTCTATAAAAACTGTCCTACTTTCTAGAACTCATTTGCATCTACAGGTGTTCATGCCAAAGAGAAGATCCGGATATTGTCTATCTGTGATCTATTGATTTCATTTTTTTTTTTTTGAGACAGGTTTTGCTTTGTAGTTCAGGCTGACCCTGAGCACACTATGTAGCCCAGGCAAGCCTCAAACTCAGCAATCCTCCTGCCTCTGCCTCCCGAGTGCTGGGATTACAGGCGTAAGCCACCACGCCCAGCACTGTGATGTGTTGTACTGATGCTGGTGGGTGTGAGTCACCATGCCCAACACTGTTGCATGTGGTGACTGGGGATTCACCAGGGACCTTGCACTTGCTAGGGCAGGTGCTGGAATCTCTGAGCTAAATCTCTGGCCCACAAAGCCAGGATTTTGAAAGTCAGAACTTCACAGAAGTTTAGACTTCACCACCGTGATCATGCCCTAAGATCCATCCTGACATGTGTTTTGCACAAAGATGCCAGGGTAGATACAGCTGTCCTGAAGGAGACACCAGCTCTCAGCGCAGCCAGTGAGCACTGCCTCAGTGACTGTCAACCTGGTCCCTTCTTGCCTTTCAGTGTTGTAACAGTAACTTGCTTCACATAGTTTGCATAACTCAGAAGTACAAAAAGAAGGTAAAAGAAAATTATTCTGTTTCCAGTGAATGCCATGCAGAAAAACCAATTGTCCTGTTTGTCCCCAAGTAGCCTGCTATTGTCCTAAGTCCTGTTTCCACCTCACTTGCTCTAGCTGCTACATTATGTCTTCCTTTCTAGATTTTTTTCTATGTCCATATATTGTGACTATAAGAAAATGTGTTGCTCCCTCTTCATCTGATATAAATTGTAAAATAGCTGGTAGATTATGGATGATTTCACATCATAGTTTATGACCTTATTTCTCTTTGTTCCCTGACCTGGTGTTTGGCTTAGTAACTATTTAAAGCCAGTTGCAGCATGCCAAATGTTCTGTGAATGAAGTATTAGAAAGCATAAAGAGTCTGTCAGCTTTGATTTAAAGTAGTAATTACAAGGCAGAGAAAAATAGTCTGTTTGGCTTCAGGAGTACGAAATAAACAAACACTGATGTCTTGCAAACATGCGCCACACCTAAACAGTCCTGGTCTCCAATGACAGTCATGCATAGCAATGTGTAGGGCCAGCAGTGCTGCTTAACACAGTAATGCTGAAGCAGCATAAACTTACTTTTATGTGCCTTATTTTCCATGTTGAAGCTAAGGAAAAACTCTTTGTAACCTGGTATAATGGATAATGGACTGTAAAGTAAGAGAATGGAAATTCTCTTCTCTCTAAATGTATAACTACATTTTGAAGATCTTGGAACACACATTATTTGAATTGTACTTTAAGGATCATTTTCAAAAGAATTGTATCAAATTCAGAAAGATTTATAAGAAAATGCATTATAACAGAATATTGATAGTTGTTAGGGAGAAGGTTACAGATGTGTAAATATATCTGTTCTCTGGTATGAGAAACTGAAGATGTAAGTGAGCTCTGGAATATATGATAAATATTGTGAAATAAAATATTAAAAGGGAAGTGGAGTTTAGGGGAAAGAAAAAATGTGATGATAATAAAAAAGGAAACAAAGCTTATGCATATGAGGGGTGAGGGATTGTAGGGTGGGTAGGGGAATGGGAAAAAATGAGAATTAAATTGTGTTATATGCTGGTACAGATTCTCAATGTTGTGTGTGATCATGATGTGTATATATAATGTACCAATAAAGATTTAAAAAATGTAAAAAGAATTCTGCTGTATGGTATCAAAACAGTGAATGAAGTAGTCTATAAGATTGTATACTGGGCCAGAGGGTTAGCTCAGTGGTTCTGGCACCTGCCTCGCAAACGCAAGGTCCTGAGTTCAATCCCTGTAGCCATATACAATGCTGGGCGTGGTGACTCATGCCCACCAGCAATCAATACTGCATATCACAGTGCCGGGAGTGGTGGCTCACGCCTGTCATCCCAGCACTCGGGAGGCAGAGACAGGAGGATTGCTGAGTTCGAGGCTTGCCTGGGCTACATAGTGAACTCAGGGCCAGCCTGAACTACAAAGCGAGACCCTGTCTCAAAAAAAAAAAAAAAAGATTGTATACCATATGATATAAATATTGCTACCTTTCAGATTATTAGAAAGGCACAAGGAGTCTGTGGGGCCTGAAATGATTAGAGGAAGAAAGAGTCATGAGAACACTGAAGGAGACCTAGACAACTGATATTTAGAGAAATGATAGTTGGAGTGAAGGAGTGTACACAAAGCTAGGGTAAAAAATCATGACCCTGGGGCTGGAGATTTAGCTCAGTGGTTCCAGTGCCTGTCTAGCAAGTGCAAGGTCCTGAGTTTGATCTTGGTAACCACATACAACAATACTGGGCATGGTGACTCACACCCACCAATCAGAATCATATACTACAGTGCTGGCGTGGTGGCTCATGCCTGTAATCCCTGCACTCAGGTGGCAGAGGCAGGAGGATTGCTGAGTTTGAGGCTTGCCTGGGCTACATAGTGAGCTCAGGGCCAGCCTGGACTACAAAAAGAAAAAATCATGACACTGGCTGAGAAATATGGATCATCAGTTACTCGAGAGGATGGGGTCTTTTAGGAAAACTATTTGGAGATATGATAAGGACATATCTTAGGGAAAAGGTTAGAGAAGAAAACCCTCAACTCCAGACTCTGAAATCTGAGTACAACCCAGTCAGGCAAAGTGAAGACGAAGCAGTGGACAATGTATAGACAAAGACATCATTAATAACATTGGCTGCTGGCCCTCTGGTGGTCTTTTCTAGTAGGAAATTGTGTGGTTAGATAATTGTGGACCTTAGAGCAGCTTGCTATGCTCATTCTTGGATTTTGGAAAGCTTTATTATTGGCCAGATATGACCTGTTAACTCATCTTACAATTTATATTTTTAAGGAAAATGTTTGCTTGTTTTTTTAAGGAAAACATTTCCTTGTTTGATGAGTCATCAGACATTCACGTTGTAGTTCAGGCTGGCCCTGAGCTCACTATGTAGCTCAGGGTAGCCTTGAACTCACAGCAATCCTCCTGCCTCTGCCTCCCAAGTTCTGGGATGACAGGCGTGAGCCACCACGCCTGGCACTGTGGTGTGTGGTACTGATTGCTGGTGGATGTGAGTCACCATGCCTGGTGTTGTGGTATGTGGTTACTGGGGATGAATTTGGGACCTTGTGCTTGTAAGGCAGATGCTAGAACCACTGAGCTAAATCCCTGACCCCAATATTTACTTGTTTTTTAAAAAAAATCTTTTTCTGTGTTATTAGTAAATTCTTAAATTCTGCATCTGGAGGCCATTAATAAACCTTCCTGTAAAGATTTAGAAAACATTGAATAAAGAAACCTAGAGCTAATAGGAATATTGTCCAAGTATCAATTAGTCCTGTTATATTTTCTGTTCCTAGAATTATTTCCTCAGGTTTGTATTTTCTTAGCAATACGATTATTTCATATTACTTCTTGGGTTTCTTAAGGTTAAATCTTGTTTTATTAGCTTGTCATTATCGTTTATTGTCCTCTGCTTTCCCTGAACAGTGGGCAGATACATGTTCATGTTTTGCTCCCATATATGAATCTCTTAGTGTTTAAGCATAAACAACAATTTGTATTTTGCAGTTCTTATTCCTAGCTGTTTGAAAACTTCTTAATCACTTCTTAAAAGTAATGACTAAAATCAGATTATTGGTCTGTTGATTTTTTTTTTTTTTTGAGACAGGGTCTCACTTTGTAGTTCAGGCTGGCCCTGTGCTCACTATGCAGTCCAGCCAAGCCTTGAACTCAGCAATCCTCCTGCCTCTGCCTCCCCAGTGCTGGGATGACTGGTGTGAGCCACCACACCTGGCGGTTTGTTTTGTTTTTAGCAGAAGAGTGTAAAGATATCTTAAACATGATTTACAAATTTTATACAGATCATTGTAAAAGAATTTAAATTCTCAAACACATAACTCATGAGAAATAATTTTTTTCTGGTATATTTTAGTAGTATTCTGTAGTTTAAAATAAAGGCATGAACAATCAAAGGCCCACATGGAGTATAGATTAGAAGCATGGATTCGTGTGAGTCATGATTTACTGAGAGGTATCACAGTGCAATCATTAAAACTTCAAATTCTATAGCTAGATTATTTCTGTGCAAACCCAAATTTTACTAGTTTATAATCTTGAAATCTTTATGAATAATTTTGCCTGTGCAATCCCACTTTTCTCTTGAATAAAAGGAAAGATAATAGAACGTACTAAACAGTATTGAGATATTGAATACTGGGATCCTAAAAGAAAACTAAGGTCATCCCTCCCGGGAGCATTGGTGTATGCCGTCCCTATTTCTTCTTTCTAGTTTTTCTCACCATTCATTCTGTAAAAATCCCATCCTCCCTCTTTATGCTTACTTCAACTTTTTTATTTTCCTTCTGAACTTGAATTTCAAGACAAATAGTTTTCTTCCTGTACCACTGGAATGCAGACTTTGTCTAATTTGCTTATCACTATGAAGCTGGAGTCTACAAGATGTTCCAACAAATCTTTATTAAATAACTAAAACTTGAAGTAAAGCATGTAAGCAGTCAGCAAAGGAACTATTACACATTTTAACTATTAAGTTCTAATTTGATGCATGCATATTTTGAGTTATCTTTGCATTTAAAACATAGGTAAATTTCAGTTTGATCCTGAAATTATAAAGTGATGCACTAATTTGTTTTTATGTGTGGATGTCAGTATCATTTTGAAATTGTACTTTTGCTGTTTAAGCCTATTATCGGCATTAGAGAACATTAAGAAAAATTAACTTTTCTGGGATTTTAAAGATTCTAGAATGTATATATTTGTCAAAAATAAAAACTGAAAAGCTTGACTTTTAACATGAGACAAAAAATGAATCTGATTTTTAAAAGCTGTGTTTAAAAATATACATCAGAAAAATTTTCTTTCCTATGAGTTAAGATTCATTTTTCTAATTTTAAATAAAGCTAAAGATACTACTTTTCATCATACATTAAAATGAATTTTTAAAAATTAATATAGTAATGTTTATTTCTGGAACATTTTTCATCGTAAGTGAATTTTCTGCATGATTTGAGCTTGAGTTTACTTTGTTAAGTTCTTATACTCACACATAAACACCTACATATACAATTAAGTTTCCTTTCTTTAGCAGAATAATTTAGTTTTAGCATAATTGTTTCAGCCTTGATTTGGGTTAAACAAGGACACCACTGTATGAGAAAAGTCTCCAAGCAGGCAAATGAAAACAGAATGCTGGAATGGAGCATAGTATTAAGGGAGGTTTTGGCAGAGGTAACAGGTAGAATTCCATGAATAACAACCCGGATAATAAGTGGCAGTCAGCAGTAAGCAGGAGCTAGATGAACCATCAGACTGACTGAAGATTATAGACAGCACTAAAGACAGCTACAAATCTGATGTCCATAGCAGTGCAGGTGTCATGAGCCCAGATTCCAGACACACAGGGATAGAATGAGATAGAATTCTTTAAGGAGGAACACAGACATAAGGAAATTAGCATCTTTTGAACTACAATTTATCGAACACTTACGAGCACAGGATATAATATGAAGTTCTTCATAAATGTTTCATTTATTCTTTACTTACTATAGGTGTATTGTTAGTGTAATAATTTTTATGACAAGGAAATTGACAGGAGGTTCAGTAATTTTCTCAGGGTTCAGAAAAAATAAACAGAAAAGGCCGTTTGAATGAGATGCATTTTAAATCGGTACCCTTTATTGCTTTCCACAGTAATACACAAAAAAGACAATAGTTAACAAGTGTTGAGTGTTGATTGTGTACCATGTACTATTTTATGCACCTCACATATACTAAACTAACGCCTTTCAACGTAAGCCAGCTGTTACCAATCTGCAGCTTGCTGAGGATGACAGTTTTAGAGGCTATGAGTTTCTTCGGGTGTGTGTTTTACCGCAGTGAGAAAGCTGCCCACTCAAGGCACAACTCTTACATGCACTGCCACAGAGATGCATGATCAGAAGGAACTTTCTCATGAGGAGTGGACTCCACTCCACTGTGACCCAGTAAACATGCTAAATAGTGACCAGCAGCAAAGCTCTCATGGCAGGAAATCACCAGGCAGCAGTCATTAACTTGTTTGCATTCAGGACCCTTCTCTTCTCTGAAAAATTATTAAGGACACCAAAGTGCTTTTGTTTACATTGATTATATTAGTGTATACTTAGTGTATTAGAAAGAAAAACTGTGAAGTTTAAAAACTATTTACTTATTAATCCTTTTATCATAATGGTAAGTTCATAATATACGTATTTATATTTTTAAGTCAAAACAAAGGCCTGCTTTCCATAACAAAATATAGTGAGAAGAATGACAATGTTTTGACCTTTATGTAGTTTACAATGTCTGGTTTAAGAAGACAGCAGAATTTCATATGTACTTTGTATTCAGACTGTTTCACTTAATTGTTTTGGTTGATTTATATGATGAATATTCAGACACAGAAGTTGTTGGAAAAGCATTTAACAGTCTTTTATGGACATTTTGGGTATTATTTTGTATAATATGCACCAACTCAATAAGAACTTTTGAAGGATAGTTGCAATATGAAATCTGAATCTTACCAAACTTTTTTTTACATCATTACATTAAAATCTGATTGGTTTTGTCACATTTTGAAAAAAGAAATATTCTACCTGTGCAGGATTTTACACTATTGCATAGAAAATATTGTTTTTCTGAGTTCTGCAGATTCTCCAGAAACTCACATATCTCAGGCAGTACCATGAAGGTCATTTAAAAACACCACTGATTACACTAGAAATCTACTGAGAATCTTCCAATTTCATTGAAGACAGTAAAAAATTCCCCCAAATTCTAAATTTTGCTTAAATTGTTCCAGTGACAGAATGATAGAGTCCCACTTTGCTCACTTTTGGGAAGAAACGGCTATGTACATAAACATGAAAAGCTGTTGTTTGTCTGTTATTCTTTTTTTTTTTTTTTTTTTTTTGAGCCAGGGTCTCGCTTTGTATTTCAGGCTGGCTCTGAGCTCACTATGTAGCCCAGGCAAGCCTTGAACTCAGCAATCCTCCTGTCTCTGCCTCCCGAGTGCTGGGATGACAGGCGTGAGCCACCACACCCGGCACTGTGGTATATGGTATTGATGGCTGGTGGGCATGAGTCTCCACGCCCAGCATTGTATGTGGTTACCGGGGATCGAACTCAGGACCTTGCACTTGCGAGGCAGGCACCGGAACCACTGAGCTAACCTCCGGCCCTGTCTGTTATTCTTTTTGTTTGATTGTTTTTTGAGAGAGGGTCTTGCTTTGCAGTTCAGGCTGGCCCTGAGCTCACTATGTGGCCCAGGCAAGCCTCGAACTCAGCAGTCCTCCTGTCTCTGTCTCCCGAGTGCTGGGATTACAGGCACTATGGTGTGTGTTACTACTGATTGCTGGTCCACACCCGGTATCTTACCTGAGATTGAACCAGGGACTTTGCACTTTCTAGGCAGGCGCTGGAACCACTGAGCTAAATCTCCAGCCCTTTGTCTGTTATTCTTTCTTCCCAGTATACTGGGCTTCAATGGGAATAGCTTATCTGGCCCACCATCTACATAGGCACGCACCTGCATTCCTAGAGGTAACTATGACACTTTGTTACAGGTTGGAATATGTTACACACAATTTCCATCTTGTTATGCAGAATATTAAAATAATTGTTGAAATGTTGAGATTTAATAATGTTAGTACTGTTTTTCTTCATAAAAGATATGTAAAGTGAAACTGACATGTTCTTAAATGTGATGTATAGAAATGATGAACAAGTCCAACAATTACTGAAAAATGTTTTAGGCTCAAGAACTATTTTTCAGATTTTCATACATATATGTGAAATTTGAGATTCAGTTTCATGTACAAAATATTACTTTTTAGGGTCAAGCACGTAGCTTCTTTCAGTATCCCTGATACTGCAAATAAATGTTACTTTTTATTTGTTATAAATTAGATATACTGCTTGGTGCTATAAACATGTGACAGAATTACTGCAGATGGACATCCTACCTCAAGTCCTAGTAAAATCTGTCCTTTTTATTTTTTTGTGGTATGGGGGGATTGAATTTGGGATCTTGCACTTACCAGGCAAGTGCAACTCCACTATCTCTTCTGTGTGCATATCGGAGTATACTTTCAACATTCCTTTGGTAGTTTTGCAATACTGCTTTAGCCTACCAGACTCACAAGAAAATGTCAGAGCTTCTCAAAGCTGTCTGTGAACATCACATTACCCAGTTTTGCCTTTTATGTGCTTTTCCTAAGCCTGTTGCATGTGCTACTTTTCTTTTTAAAAATTTATTTTATTACTTTTTTTTTTTTTTGAGACAGGGTCTTGCTTTGTAGTTCAGGCTGGCCCTGAGCTCACTATGGTGCCCAGGCAAGCTGCCACAAACTCAGCAATCCTCCTGTCTGCCTCCCGAGTGCTGGGATTATAGATGTGAGCCACCACGGCCGGCATTGTGGTATGCGGCGTTGATTGTTGGTGGGCATGAGTCTCCACGCCCAGCATTATATGTGGTTACCGGGGATCAAACTCAGGACCTTGCGCTTGCGAGGCAGGCGCCAGAACCACTGAGCTAACCCTCCGGCCCCTTTATTACATGTTTTAGTACCTGATTATTTTGTTCCTGTGAGGAGTTGGTACACTTAATTCTTTCTTTGTCCTCTTCCTCTCTCCTTACCTACCTCTATAGTGGAGTGCTATTCTGCCATCAAGAAGGATACATTTGAATTATTTGTAGGAAAGTTGACATGCTTTGAGACCCTAATCTTAAGTTAAATAAATCAGAAGCATAATTATCACATAATGTTTCTCATATGGAAAACCTAATATATAAGTAAACAAAATGAAAGATAAATAATAGACAGTAGAGAGATAGTTCTTTCTCAGATGTCCTAGATTTCAATTCACTACTTAGCAGACATATTCAGTTACTGTATCTGCTATTTTTTGTTTGTTTGTTTGTTTGTTTTGAGACAGGGTCTCGCTTTGTAGTTCAGGCTGGCTCTGAGCTCACTATGGAGCCCAGGCAAGCTTCGAACTCAGCAATCCTCCTGTCTCTGCCTCCCGAGTGCTGTGTATCTGCTATTTTCAACAACTGCTGTTGAGGCTGCCTGTATTGGTCAAACTCTCAATTGGGTCAAACAAAGGGAGTCTTGTGGAGTAAGTCTTCTAGGGAACTACCAAAGAGGCCAGATACAGACAATTTTCTGGAAGCAAGGCTTTGAAGAAGTCCCAATCCTTTCCACTGCTGCCAGTCTGTAGGTTTTTATAGCAGCTGTGGGTCATTGGATTTGAAGATTGTTGAACTGGTGAGGAAGGTTACTAGTCAGATTTCCAGTTGCTGAGACATAGTACTTGACACCCACAATTTAAAGGAGGAGAGTTTTAATTTGGTGCATTACTCAGAGGACTCAGTCCATGGTCCAAGGCAAGAATGCCATGGTGGAAGGGCATGGTGGAACAAAGATGTTTAGTTGGTAGCTGCTGTGAAGCAAGGGAAGGGAACAACACCATAAAGGGAGGGCCAAAGGAAAAACTTGAACCCAAGGTCACACCTCCATGACTCACCCAGCAGACCTGTGACATACCCAGAAACATATTCTATCAGTCCCATGGGTGGATCCCAAAGCCAACCAAGTTGACACTCCAGTAAACTTATTGTAATGAGGGATAAGAATAGGCTCACTGTTTTTAACAAGTTTCATTGATTTTTGGGCATACATTCTCTCCATATTGTGGCAGCAATTCTTTGGTTAATATCCAAAGTTCTGGGAAAAAAAAAACTGATTCTTTTCATTTTTGATCATATTAACTTTTTTTTTTTTGAGACAGATTCTTGCTTTGTAGTTCAGGCTGGCCCTGAACTCAGTATGTACCTCAGGCAAGCCTTGAACTCAGCAATCTTCCTGCCTCTGCCTCCCAAGTGATGATATTACAGGTTTGAGCCCTCGAGCCCAGCATTTGTGGTATGTGGTACTGATTGCCAGTGGGCGTGAGCTACCACACCTGGTATTGTATGTGGTTACCAGGGATTGAAGCAGGGACCTTGCACTTGATAGGTAGGCGTTGGAACCATTGAGCTAAATCTCCGGCCTGACCATGTTAATTTTATGGAGATTGTTTTTTTGTTTTTTTTT
>PVIC010053080.1:0-11961 GCA_004025085.1 Thryonomys swinderianus | reverse complement strand
GTGCAAATTCCCCAATGTTATGTGTGGTTGTGAGATATATATATATATATATATATATATATATATATATATATATATAGTACCAATAAAGAATTCAATTTAAAAAATACCATCCATTTCTGGGATCCTGATAAAACCATATTTAACCAAATTCTGTTCTGACTTCTAGGAAAACACTCTGAAGCATAGCATATTACATAGTACTCTGATAGAGTGTTAGAGAGCAATCTCTTAAAATCAAATCTTTGGCCCACAAGTAGGTCAAGTGATAATGTTTTACAACTTATGAGCATCTCTATTATTTTATAAGGAAATATGGTACTGCTTCCTAGTGTATTTCTCGTAACATAATTTTGACATTTTGGGCATAATAAATGAATATTTTGATGCTGATAATAAAATAAACACGTTGTAACACTTTTCTGGTGTTTAGTATCAGTATTATAGTAATGTTAAATGTTGTTCATATTGCTATTTGGTGATCAAAAGCTTAAACTTTTTGAGGACTGAGGGCCGCACACCGGCCCACTGTACCCCGGAGCGGCGCGGACTCGCCTACACCGGCGCAATTCCCTTTCCAGCGGCGGCGGAGGACTGAAGCCTGCCCACTGGCCCGCTCCACCCCGGAGCTGTGCAGTGAGGAGTCAGGTAAGGACCCTGGGCGCCATCCCCAGCACGGAGGATTGAGGGCCTCTGCTGGCCCCAACCCCACCCCGGAGCTGCGTTGTAAGGACTCAGGTCCGAGAGGAGCCAGAGCCATCTCCTGCGTCCCTCCACAGGAGGCACACTCCTGCAGCTGTGCTGAGAGACCAGGCAAGATAAAAAAAAAAATTGATAAAAAGGGAATTTAGCTTCTATTTTACCATCTACTCCTAGATACCTCTATTCACCTCTTGTCCCCACACCCTCTCCTATCTTCCTGTCAGAAGCAATACCCAGAAGTAAAAGATTCTTAGGCCGCCCTATTTCTTTTCCTGTACTATTATAAGAAGGTGTGCAAAGTCTCCAATGGTCTTATAGCATACAGTTGGTACTGTTGTACATATGCCCTTTTATCCTCTATTACCCGCTGGCATATATGAGGTTCTAGGGTATAGGTGATCTTCATAAATCTGCTAACCCTATTTCATTCTCTTCCTGTCTTCCTACCTCCCTGATTCCCCAGTGACCTCTTATCCCCAAAGGGTTTGGGGGGGTACATTTATGATCTACATGTGTATATACATTGCTGATTAATTCTAAATTCTGGCATATGGACATAGAGGTAACTCATAAGCTCAAAGTCTCCAGAATAGAATTTAACAAAAGTTTTTATCTTATTTATTGTGTTTAATACTGATATTGGGATTTATTGTATTATGGTAACAAACATGATGTGATTGTTCTGCTCAAATACTTCCCATGATGTGTCAGAACTCAGAACTCTCAAGAGTCATTACAAATTCAAGGAGGACCCCCCCCAGGAAAGTGCTGCATCCAAAGGGCCCCAGATAATACAAAGAGACCTGCAACAAACATTGCCCTGTCATCAGGCAAAGAAGAGCATTAGTAACAATGAAAGGGTAGAAATGAGAAAATACACAAAGATCACCACCACAGGAAAATTCAGAGAAAAGGGAAATAGGGCAAACTGAAACTCAAACACTGGGACTCTTGGAGATGGTAACTAAAGAGGATCTAGTAAAATGGAAATCAGAACTCATCACTGAGATCAAAACAGGGATACTGTCCACAGTGAAAGACATCATTAAAGAAGAGATCAGCGAGATGATAGAATCCAAGATAGCAGAAGCAATGGAACCTTTTAAACAGCTTCAAGCAGAGCTCCAGGGAATGATGAAGGAGAATGAAAACTTGCGAAGTAGGATGAATGAAGCAGAGAACCGAATCTCAGACCTAGAGGACAGCATAGCAGCCAATGAGGAGGAAAGGTATAATCTATAGAAAAGAGCAAGGGACCATGAGAAATCAATTCAACAGCTTCTAGATGACTCAAAGGAAAATAATATAAGATTGATTGGAGTCAATGAGGAAGCAGGAGACAGTGTAAAAGACATAAAAAGGTGTTGTCAGAGGTAACAACAGAAAACTTCACAGGAAAAGAAATGGACATACAGATAAATGAGGCCTATAGGACTCCAAAACACCGTGACATAAAAATATCTACACCTAGACATAATTATCAAGGTTTCAGATGCACAACAAAAAAATGAAATACCGAAAGCAGTGAGAGAAAGGAAGAAAAATCACCTACAAAGGGAAGCCCATTAGGATCACAGCAGACTTTTCAACACAAACAGTGCAAGGAGAGCATGGAGGGAAGTATTTCAAGCATTGCAGGAAAACAACCTCCAACCTAGACTGTTGTATCCTGCAAAACTATCTTTCAGAATAGACAGGGAAATAAGATACTTCCATCATAAAGAACACCTGAAAAACTTCACAAATATGAAACCTGCACTCCAAAACATCCTAAAGAACGTCTTGAAAAAAAAACACAGAAAATTCCATACCCATGAGACACAGGAGAGTGAATTCATTGGGGCAAACAAGAAACTAAATAGAAAAGGAAAAGCAAAGAAGAAAAGAACCAAGAACAGGGAAATATGGCAGCTCTGAATATGTCCATATCAGTTATAACCATTCATGTCAATGGACTCAATGGGCCAATTAAAAGACACAGACTAGCAGATTGGATCAAGAAGCAAGGTCCTACAATCTGCTGCATACAGGAAACACACCTAATTCAGAAGGCAACCCATAGACTGAAAATAAAAGGTTGGAAAACAATCCTCCATGCCACAGGAAAGTGCAAAAAAGCAGGAGTGGCTATCTTGTTTGCAGATAAATAGATTTCAAACCCAAACAGAATAAAAGAGATAAAGGTCACTATATTCTCATACAGGGAACTATCCAAGAAAAAGAAATAACAATCATAAATGTTTATGCACCAAACTCTAATGCACCCAACTATATAAAACAAACATTACTGGACATGAAAAGCCAGTTAACCATGAATACAATAGTAGTAAGGGACTTTAATACTCCATTGTCACAAATTGACAAATGAACTGGACAAAGAGTCAATAAGGAAATACTTGAGCTAAATCAAACTTTGGAGCAAATGGACTTATTAGATGCCTACAGAATTTTTCACCCTACAAAGCCAGAATATACCTTCTGCTCAGCTGCTCATGGATCATTCTCCAAGATAGATCACATTCTAGTCCATAGAACAAGTTTAAGTAAATGCAAAGGAATCGAAGTTATCCCCTGCATACTATCAGACCATAATGCCTTGAAACTGGAGCTGAATAGCAGAAGAAATTCCAAGATCCCCACAAACACATAGAAATTGAACAACACACTGTCAACCAACGAATGGGGCACAAAAGAAATTAAAGAAGAAATTAAATAGTTCCTACAACTAAACAACAACCCCAGCACAACATACAGGAATTTATGGGACACAATGAAAGCAGTTCTGCGAGGGAAATTCATAGCAGTGAATGCCTACACCTGCAAAAACAGAGCAAACTGAAATAAACAATGTATTGATGAACCTCAGACAATTAGAAAAAGAGGAGCAAAACAAACCCAAAGCACATACTAGATAGGAAATTATAAGGATCAGTGCAGAAATTAATGCAATGGAGACAAAGAGAACAATACAAAGAATCAATGAATCAAAGAGCTGGTTCTTTGAAAGGATAAATAAGATCGACAGACCCTTAGCCAACCTTAACAAACAAAGGATGGAAAAGGCTCAAATCCATGCTATAAGGAATGAAAATGGGGAAATCAGCACAGACCCAGAGGAAGTCCAAAGGATCATAAACACGTACTTTGAAAATCTATACACCAAGAAGATGGAAAATCTAGAAGAAATGGATAGATTCCTAGACACATATGAACTTCCAAAGCTGAATGAAGAGGATATAAAAATGTTAAACAACCCGATATCAATCTGGGAAGTTGAAAATATAATAAAAAACCTACCAACAAAGAAAAGGCCTGGTCCTGACGGTTTCACTGCTGAATTCTACGAAACTTTTAAAGAAGAGTTAATACCAGTACTTCTCAATCTCTTTAATGAAATCAAAAGGGAAGCAGTACTCCCCAAATCATTCCTTGAAGCAATCATCACCTTGATTCCAAAGGCAGAGAAAGATCCCACCAAAAAGGAAAACTACAGGCCAATCTCTCTAATGAACATTGATGCAAAAATCCTCAATAAAATACTGGCAAACAGAATTCAGAGAGTTATCAAGAAAAACATAAACACCCTGATCAAGCAGATTTATCCCAGGGATGCAAGGCTGGTTCAACATACATAAATCAATCAATGTAATACACTATATTAACAGACTCAAGGGCAAAAGCCATATGATTATCTCAATAGATGCAGAAAAAACATTTGACTGAATCCAACATCCATTTATGATCAAGACCCTACAGAGAATTGGAATCAATGGACTTTATCTCAATTTAATACAAGCTATTTATGGGAAACCAACAGCCAGCATCATACTCAATGGGCAAAAACTGAACCCTTTTACACTAAGGTCAGGAACAAGACAAGGATGCCCGTTGTCACCACTCTTGTTCAATATAGTACTGGAAACATTAGCCATAGCAATCAGGCAGGACAAAGATATAAAAGGAATAAAGATAGGAAAGGATGAAGTTAAACTGCCATTATTTGCTGATGATATGATACTCTATCTAGAGGATCCTAAAAACTCACCCAAAAGACTGCTAGACTTAATTACCAAATTTGGTAGTGTTGCTGGATACAGGGTCAATGCTCAAAAGTCAATAGCCTTTGTCTACACAAACAACAGACTCACTGAAAGAGAAATTGGGGAGTCAATCCTTTTCACAGTAGCACCCAGAAAAATGAAATATCTAGGAATCAACCTAACAAAGGAAGTGAAAGACCTCTCTCTACTCTGAAAACTATAGGACTCTGAAAAATGAGATAGAAAAGGAAACCAGAAAGTGGAAAGATATCCCTTCTTCCTGGGTAGGGAGAACCAACATCGCTAAAATGGCTATACTCCCACAGCTACTATAGCGATTCAATGCAATTCTAATTGAAATTCCAATGCTATACTTCACAGATCTAGAGAAAATAATACAAAAATTCATCTGGAAACACAAGAAACCTAGAATAGCAAAAGCAGTTCTAAACAACCACGATATGACAGGGGGTATTACAATCTCCAATTTAAAACACTACTATAAAGCTGCTGTGATAAAAACTGCATGGTACTGGCAAAGTAACAGACCTGAGGACCAGTGGAATAGATTAGAAGACCCAGAAACAACTCCGGATACACTAAGCCACCTTATCTTTGACAAAGGAGGCAAACATCCCCAATGGAGGAAAGACAGCCTCTGTAACAAATGGTGCTGGAAAAACTGGGCTTTAATCTGCCAAAAGCTAAAACGAAACCTATCTCTTTCACCATGCACAAAATTAAACTCACAGTGGATCAGAGACTTAAACAGTAAAACAGAAATAATAAGCCTGCTAGAAAACAGGCTAGGTATAACTCTTGGAGACATTGGCTTAGGCAGATACTTTGTGAATACAACCTCTATAGCCCAAAAACTAGCAGAAAGAATCAACAAATGGGATC
Organism: Thryonomys swinderianus; assembly: GCA_004025085.1. NCBI lineage: Eukaryota > Metazoa > Chordata > Mammalia > Rodentia > Thryonomyidae > Thryonomys > Thryonomys swinderianus. The sequence continues at coordinate 6,316 of PVIC010053080.1, read as the reverse complement.
TCATCCTACTGAAAAGCTTCTGCACAGCAGAAGAAGTCACTGGCGCTGCTAAAAGACAACCAACAACATGGGCAAAAATCTATACTAGCTATTTATCAGACAAAGGGCTATTATCTACAATATATAAAGAACTCAAACAGATCAGCCTCCCCAAGTTTAAAGACCCAATTCAAAAATGGGAATCTGAAATGAACATACACTTCTCAGAGGCAGAAGTCAAAGCAGTCAAGAAGCATATGAAGAAACGCTCAACATCACTGGTCATTCGAGAGATGCAAATGAAAACAACACTGAGATTTCATCTCACTCCACAAAGAATGGCCGCTATCACAAAATTAACCAACAATAAATGCTGGCGTGGCTGTGGGGAGAAAGGAACCCTTCTCCACTGTTGGTGGGATTGCAGATTTGTGCAACCATTGTGGAGATCCGTGTGGAGATTTCTCAGAAAACTAGGACTAGGGGTCCCATTTGACCCTGCTATCCCCCTGCTAGGAATATACCCAAAAGAATTTTAAAAATCACATTGGAAAGACAGATGTACACCCTGTTCATAGCAGCTCAGTTTCTGATAGCTCAATCTTGGAAACAACCAAGATGCCCATCAACTGGATACTGGATAAAGAAGATGTGCTTTTTTTTTTTTATAAAATGGAGTATTACTTTGCCATAAAGAATGACAAGATTGATCCATTTATGTGCAAATGAAGACACCTGGAGGATACACTAATTAGTGAAATAAACAGATCACAGATAGGCAAATTCCGGATCTTCTCTTTGACATGAACTCCTGTAGATGCAAATGAGCTCTAGAAAGTATGACAGCTTTTATAGAGCGGGAAATTTCCATAGTAAATTTGGTGTGGGAATGTAATGACGGGAAGGAATACATATGATTCAGAAAGAAAATAAAAGAGTATGTATAAAGGGGGTGGGGAGGTGTGGATGGGAAGGGATATGGGTAAAAATGAGAATTAACTTGTGTCATATACTGGTACAAATTCCCCAATGTTATATGTGATTGTGAGATGTATATAAATTGTACCAATAAAGAATTCAATTAAAAAAAGCTTAAACCTTTGCCAGTAGTTTTATTGCTTACCACAAATTACAAAGCATTGCAAATTTCATAATTTACCACCATATGTAAAGAAGGATGGTTAGCTCAAAGATGGTTAGTTAAAAAGCCAATTTGTATTATAACTACTTAAGCTCTGATTAAAATGGAAATTGATTTTGACTTGTTATTGTTTTTATCCTTGTGTTGAATTCAAAGAATGTAAAAAGAAAATTGATACTCCAAATCAACTCCTAATGTCAGACCATCTAGCTCTGAGATACACAACGACAACAAATAGCTGGTTCTTCTGTACTAAAAATGGCTGTTGAAATAGTGTTGAAAGAAATCTATTTTCAATAAAGAGCTCTCACAGCAAGCCAGCACAGAATTTGAAAATTTACCATTCATGAGTCATTCCTTTAGTGCAAAAGCATCACAGATTCAGTCTCATTTCACTTAACCTGGAATAAATTGAATATTCACTGGGACTCTATAGGTAGAGCAGTCATTAAGTCTGGAAGCTCAGTTTTAGAAATAGTTTTGGCAAGCAGTAAATCTAGAGTTTATTGGTGACAAACTTTGGCAGTTATATCTATGTGGGATTTCCTTAGGGAAATATTTCTTTCATCCTGAGAGGCGTCTCTGGAGTCAAAAAATTTGGGCTTGAATTTTGCTTGTAACATTTATCTGTGTGACCTTGTTAGGTTTCTTAATCTTTCTAACCATCTGTTTTCCTGTAAAATAAGAATTATAATGCCTGCCTTAAAGAATTAAGAAGGTTAAATTAAATAATAGAAAGTACCTAACAAAATAATACACCGTAAGTATTTCTGCAAAACCCCAATATTATGGAACTTGAGTTTAAAACTCTTTAGGGGTGTTTATAAGTATACTTGCTTTTGTTTGTTTTATGGGAGTTTTGTTCTTGTTGGGTCTGGACGCAAGAGATGGAACTCAAGGCCTTCTATACTCTAAGCATGCACTCCACTGCTAAGCTACACCTCCAGCCTTGGTGACACTCAGCTCCTAAAGTGAGGACATCCACCTCTCAGGGTTCATAATGACAACAGCATTTTACCCAAAAGAGTGAACATGGCTGCAGAAATTGTGCTGAATGACCCATTTTGAAATGTGAAGACATAGCAGGATATTACTAAATCAAAAACATGCTCAGTGATGAGTAAAATATGTGATCCCTCTCTGAGCAGAAGTAAAAGCACAATAAACCTTAAAGAAGTATTAAGAGCACCCAAGGTGTTTCAGGCAGTAACTTCTGAGAAATTAACATAAAATTTGAAAATTCTTAGCTATTTACTTTAGAAGTCTAAATGTTTATGGAGATTTATCTTTGAAAAATGAATAAAAACCTGTATTTTGGAATAGTATTATAGTATCAGGCCTTTATTTTTTTTATTCTTAATCAGATGCCAGGATTGTATAAAAGCCAAAGCTACAAAACAAATAGATTTCTCTGGTATTCTTCAGTCACTTGAGATTACATTTTGATAAAAATTTAGAATTAAGCTCTTTTATATACCTATGCTTACAGAGAATGCTAATTATTTTTTGTTTGTTTGTTTTTTTGAGACAGGGTCTCGCTTTGTAGTTCGGGCTGGCTCTGAGCTCACTATGCAGCCTAGGCAAGCTTCAAACTCAGCAATCCTCCTGTCTCTGCCTCCCAAGTGCTGGGATTATAGGCGTGAGCTACCACGCCCGGCACTGTGGTATGTGGTATTGATGGCTGGTGGGCGTGAGTCTCCACGCCCAACATTGTATGTGGTTTCTGGGGATCGAACTCAGTACCTTGTGCTTGCGAGGCAGGCGCCGGAACCACTGAGCTAATCCTCCAGCCCAAGAATGCTAATTATTAATAGAATACAACATTCAACAGGTAAATTACATCTAGTTGATACACAGAGCTGCTTTTTCACAGTTAACAGAATGAATTTAGAAGCCAATAGGACTTTAGGGCAGTAAAGTTCACATCTAGTACAAAAACCTTTCCTTAATGTTTTCCCAATTCAGTGGGATCCTAACAATCAATGCATTAAGTGCTGTTTAAAATGAAGGAAAATAACACAGACTCCTAAAGTTTCTAAAATAATAAAACAATCAATCATGACTTTATTTATTTATTTATTTTTTCTTGTACCAGTGAATAAACTCAGAACCTTGCGCTTGATCATGACTTTATCTTATTTTGTTCCTGGCAAGGATAAATATAAACAAGGCACTTTTTAGGACTTTCCAGATCAGAACAGGTGGTTCTGCCATGCCAGAGTAGACTACTTGGCCTCTGGAGTCCTTCCAAGGCCCAAACTGTTAGGTTGTCACATTATATGTGATGAATCAGGTTCCGTCTCTTTCCTCAACATTTAGTGTGGTATAATTCCTACTGTCTTCCCATCTCTGTCATCATCAGGAAAACCCTACAAGGGGGAAAAAAATCAAAACTGTATTTCCCTGGCCCCTGCTTTTACTGTGTCCTTGCCACTCTGTCCCAGTCACCAAGGTGAAAGAAAGCCTGTTCAGCGGTGCAGATTACAGCACAAATGACTTTTCATAAAAGTCTGAGGAGTTTTTTGCAATCACATGAAGCCTTTGGGTCTTTGCAAAGTTAGTATTCACTCTTCTTTTTATTTGAATATCCAATGAGGCTAAAATGTTATTTGATGACTTATACAGCAACAAGTTCTAACTATGGGATTAGAAAAACTTAAGTGTAGGTGCTTTTCTGAAAGAATGGAAGTTTGGTTTATTTAATCAATGTGTATAGCAGGTTTACTATGTATCCAACACTGTTATTCAGCATAAAATACCTAAACTAAAACACCTCAGATTATTTATTGAGATATAAAATAATTTCACCCTAGTTATTGTCAAGTTTATCCTTGGGAATCTTCACTTTGGATTTCAGACTATAAATGTAGTTGGCTTTCCCACTGTCTTTTCAGAATACATATAGTAAATCTAGAAATCACAAGAATATGGTTAGAAAATGCTTGCCTTATTTCCTTGCAATTTAAACTTTTTAGGCCACTATGCCATCATTTTCTTTGTATAAAAAGTGCTGAGTTTCAGGTGGGGAAGAATATGAAAATAAAGCATTGTGTATGCTACTATACAAAATGTCAGAGAATATCACACATATTTTACAGTCTTCCTAGCCTATTTAATTACTTTATGATCATGCAATTCATGAGCAGTATAGTTATTCTAAATTTCATAACAATAAAAACATTATATGTCACCTCATATTTTTGCACAAATTTTTATATTTATGGCTAGTTACTTTCTACTGAGGGAATGAGTTGGAGAATTAATATTCTAATTCAAAATTTTAATAATTTTAGAAATCATAAAACAATATGTGCAAGAACCTAGAATGTGCCGTACTGAAACAAAATGTCAGAATCACTCAAAAATAAGTTCAACTTATATTTTGCAGATCTAAGAGTTTCTTATGTGTTTATAGAATAACAACTCCCCACAACATTTAGGGAAAGCCAAGCCAAAGGAAATAAACTGGGGCATAAAGACTAAAAGTAAGACTAGTCTTCATATGGTAAAAACCTACAGAATTTTACTGGTTTAAAAATTATTATACTTTTGTAAGTAAGAAAAATCTCAATGTGAGGCAAAGTACAATTATTTTTAATCTTCGTATCAGCCTACCTTTTAAAAATAATGTTTTTAGCAGGGCATCATGGCTCATGCCTGTCTTCCCAGCACTTGGGAGGCAGAGACAGGAGGATTGCTGAGTTCGAGGCTTGCCTGGGCTACATAGTGAGCTCTGAGCCAGCTTGAACTACAAAGCGAGACCCTGTCTCAAAGGAAAAAAAAAGTTTTTAAACTGGTTTTTAAAATATAGTACTAAAATAATCTGTACATTAGTAAACTACTGTTCAGTTGTCTTTGTTTCCATTTTATTTCTGCTATTGAACTGTGAATTTTTATTGCCAGGATTCAATTATCTGGCCCTATTTCTCATCTGACCTTTTTTATTATTGCAAATATTCACCATCAGCAATTGGACAATAGAGGTTATCCTTAACTAGACAGTTGAATTTCTGAACTTCAGCAAAAGACTACCTATGCATATAAATAAGTACATAACACAACATGCTACTCATATTTCACCTCATTAAATTTCTGTTAAATAGTGCTGTGACCTAGCTTAAAGAGGTGTTATAAAGCTAAAAAGTTAACACTACATCTCTCTCTCCTTTACATCATATATCTCTGTCTATCCTTGGCACAAAAGAGGAGGAAGTAAAAAACAATAAAAATTGTTGTTGCAGGGAAAAGGCAGAATATGATAGTCTTGACTGGTATAAAATGGTTTGACTGATAAGAGAAGATTCAGTTGTGAGAACCAGGGAGGAAGAAAATGAGTTTGCTCTACCTCCTTTCTGACAAGACCTGCAATTTCACTGCCTCAAAGTCTTTGCTGCTGATCTATAATTTAACTTCAGTTAAATGTTATGACAACAAAAAGTTCTCCCTATTAATCAGATATGTATTTTAGTACGTGTCTGTTATTCATCAGATATCGTACATAATACGACTCTGATGCAGTGAACCAAAGGACCTCAATAACCTGGATTATAGTTGTAGTCAGAGTTTTACAATACATTTCAGAGGCATGATTCTACCATTTGTAGAAGCAAAAACATAAATCCTTCCTTTTGCTTTCCTGACCTAACACACTCATCTCACACACCTGTTTACTTTTTTGCTTGCAGGTAAATGCATACATCTGCTGGAGTGTGATCTCCAGGGTGGAATGACAAATGGGATGACACTCCATTATTTAAAGAGCGAATTCCAAACAGCAAACTTTTTCTCACCTCTGTAAGTCCTAGGTAGGCCTTTTTAGGGTCACGAAAATGGAGCTAGTCTCATTGATTACAAGGCAATTTAGAATGACATTATTTAGCTAACTCTTGAAACCTTTTCGGACACATCTTTTCAGAGCTTTGGTTGTTGATATACCATGTAGATACTTTCTCTACTCAGCTAACCAGTGCTTATTCTCTAGCTCAGTTAGCAGGCAAGCTATCTTGGTTAAGTGGTCACCTGATGCTTACTCTTGCCACCCTTTAACTCCGATACAACCCCGAATCACTTCCTGCCCACTTGTCTTCCTCACTTCAAGCTTTCTCAGTTAACAGCTCCCTGCTTAGTCAATCTCCTCAAAGTGTGTAGATCCTTTAAAATTTCATCTGGTTCTGCTGTTTCTCCCGCTCTCCGTCT
>PVIC010053079.1:0-11960 GCA_004025085.1 Thryonomys swinderianus | reverse complement strand
AAAACTCTTGGAGACATTGGCTTAGGCAGAGACTTTATGAATAAAACCTCTATAGCACAAGAACTAGCAGAAAGAATCAACAAATGGGATCTCATCCTACTGAAAAGCTTTTGCACAGCAAAAGAAGTCACTGGCACTGCTAAAAGACAACCAACAACATGGGAAAAAAATCTTTACTAGCTGTTTATCAGACAAAGGGCTATTATCTACAGTATATAAAGAACTTAAGCAGATCAGCCTCCCCAAGTTTAAAGACCCATTTCAAAAATGGGCATCTGACATGAACAGACACTTCTCAGAGGTAGAAGTCAAAGCAGCCAAGATGCATATGAAGAAATGTTCAATGTCACTGGTCATTCGAGAGATGCAAATGAAAACATCACCGAGATTTCATCTCACTCCACAAAGAATGGCTGCTATTACAAAATCAACCAAAAATAAATGTTGGTGAGGCTGTGGGGAGAAAGGAACCCTTCTCCACTGTTGGTGGGATTGCAGACTTGTGCAACCATTGTGGAGATCCGTGTGGAGATTTCTCAGAAAACTAGGACTAGGGGTCCCATTTGACCCTGCTATCCCCTGCTAGGAATATACACAAAAGAATTTTAAAAATCACATTGGAAAAACAGATGTATACCCTTATTCATAGCAGCTCAGTTCGTGATAGCTTAATCTTGGAAACAACCCAAATGCCCATCAACTGGAGAGTGGATAAAGATGTGTTTTTTTCTTTTTATAAAATGCAGTATTGTTCTGCCAATACAAAGAATGAGAAGATTGATTCATTTATGTGCAAATGAATACACCTGGAGGACACACTAATAAGTGAAATAAATAGATCACAGATAGGCAAATACCAGATCTTCTCTTTGATATGAGCACCTGTAGATGCAAAGGAGCTCTAGAAAGTATGACAGTCTTTGTAGAATGGGAAATCTCCAACGGAAGTTTTGTGTGGAAATGTAATGAGGGGAAGGAATAAATATGATTCTGAAAGAAAATAAAAGAGCATGTATATAGGGGGTAGGGAGGTGTAGGTGGTTAGGGATATGGGTAAAATGAGAATTAACTTGTGTCTTATATTGGTACAAATTCCCCGATGTTATGTGTGATTGTGAGATGTATATAAATTGTACCAATAAATAATTCAATTAAAATATATATATATGAGAAAACAATCTTCATTTCCATTGTTTATAGAATTATTTTAATTATAATAGTTTGCTTCTCGGCCTTTTGGCTAAGATCAAGTGTATAATAGTTTGATTCTAGATTATTTGAACATAACTGTGACTTTGTTTTATTTAATTGATTTTATTGATACATTTTATGCATACATTATAATAACATTGTCTATAGCCTTACCACCTTAAACGCTTGTGATCTCATCTGATCTCTGAAGCTAAGCAGGGTCAGGCCTGGATAGTACTTGGATGGGAGACATGATAACATTGGCAATTTGTACCTATACATGACACACCTTGATTTTCAATTTCCCCTTTTCCCTGCCTTCCTTACAACCCCCACCCCCTATATACAAACTTCATTTCCTTTTTTTTAACTAACATTTTTTTTCTTTCCCTTTCTTTCCCCTACCCACCCTCTCCCTTTTGCACATTTTCTCCCTAATTCACATTAACCTATCATACATTTTGGTATTCATTTACACCTCCAGTTTTTCATACAGAGAAAAGATATAATATTTACACGTCTGTGTGCTATTTATTTCACTTATGAGTATGTCCTCATGGTACATACATCTGGGTATAAGTGACTTAAATGTATCATTTTTTATAGTATGGTAATAGTCTGTTTTATTTTTAAAAAAAAATCTTCTTTATCCAGTCTCCTATTGATGAGCATTTGGGCTGTTTCCAAAATTTAGCTATTACAAACTGAGCTGCTGTAAACATGGGTGCACATATGTCACTATGGTATGATTCTTTTACTTCTTTCATGTACATATTTTCTTGTGATTATTTTAAAAGTCATGAAATCTTCAACAATATAAAATCCAATTAGCCCATAAGTAGTACCTCCTCTCTTGGATGGATAAATCATGTCTCTCCTAAAGGGTATGAAAATTTTGAAGGAATAATGTAGTCAAAATGAGCTTACTTTGATCATATGAATTAGTCATTGTAAATGGAGATTTAGCCTTTGATAACCATGAGGTCGCACATGTTGATCCCCATACTGGGTTTAATGTTTCTTCCCTTTGTACAATATTCTCTGTGATTAATCATTAAACATAAAGAAGAAAAACTATTGTTTTACATAACTTGCAATCATTTTTAGACAGATTTCTCAAGTGTTTTAGGTCTAATTGCATTACTAGAACAATCTATAATACATTATATCTCTAATCTTTGACATTAAAAAAGTTCAATATGGCATCAAAGTAATTCTATTTTTCTTCATAATTTAAAGTTTTATGTTATGCTTTGTAATTATAGTTATTTACAACACACAAATATAAAACGTGTATGAATCTGGAGCATGTATATATATACACATATATGCATAACCATACACACATATGAGATGTTATAAAAATATATTTAGAGATTAGTAATTATTCCTCGTCCTCACAATTCATTCTAAGATATAACATTTGGTGTTCACAGTAGACTATAGTATAGTATTATCTTCTAGTACACTTTCTAGAAAGAAAAATTTATATTGGTAGATATTAATCAAAGGCATTAAATTATATTCTAAATAAATTTAAGACACAAAAAAGTTTGAGAGTTATAAAAGGTTTTATAGAAATTACAGTGTATGTTTTTCTTAATTTTCAAGCATGCAGCAAGTGAGATGATTCACATGAAAATGACTTTTAGAAATTTAAAGCATTTTAAGATGGATGTAGATTTATATACTTGAATACCTATGGATCTCTCACACAGAGTGCTATGAATTTTGTTGTGATATAAATCAAAGAGAGAAATTCACATGTGAGATGAAATGCATAGTTCTTAGACCTGACAATGTTTTATAAATAACAGTGAATTTATGTGCTACATGACATAGGTGCAACTCTATACATTTTTCTCTGTTCTAAAGAAAAGATAGTCAGAAATAAATAAGCCAAAATTACATTATCATCAGGAATACTATGAGCTTACTCTGTTTTTTGTTTGTTTGTTTGTTTGTTTGTTTGTTTGTTTGTTTTTGAGACAGGGTCTTGCTTTGTAGTTCAGGCTGGCCCTGAGCTCACTATGTAGCCCAGGCAAGCCTCAAACTCAGCAATCCTCCTGTCTCTGCCTCCCGAGTGCTGAGATTACAGGCATGAGCCACCACGCCCGGCGAGCTTACTCTGTTTTTTAAAAAATAAAAGAATAAATCAAAACTCTGAATGTTTATTTTTGATTACCAAAACTACTTGAGACAGGTTTTTTTTATGATGTGATATATTATGGGTAAACTATAATTCTAAGTATCACAGCATGAAAATTAAAATATAATTGCCATTGCTAATTGCACTAATATAAATATAAAATTTGTAGTAGACACTGTATATTTAAAGAAAATTTAATGAACCTTTAGTGTATGAGGATATTTGTATGTGAATTCTTTTGCTTTCTGGTATCAGACTGAGAAATAGTTTGAAAAGAGTTGATAATACACAGTATTTTAAATGGCTTCCTGAAGGAAGTGTGTTTTCTATAATAACTTTCCCTGAAGCAAATCCAGTCGTTTAAAATCACTATATTGATTTTACGTTTTTACTTGAATAGTAAGCCAATAATAATAAAAAACACTTGTTTTGAATGGTGATATTGACAGTAGTGGTGACTGACATTTGTATTTTGGTTTTTGAAAGTAAATTTTGTTTACTTTCTTCTCTTTTTATAAAGGACAGTGACTTTTTTCTACAATTTAGCAATGGGAGATGTGCATGACAGATTCAATTTCTAGTCTGAACCTTCAGAAAGTAATCTGCTGTCCTTGTGTGTCTAGATCTATATATGTGTGTATTGTATTGGGGAAGACAAATGTATTAAACTGTCTTAGTCATTTTTCTCATTGGTGGGACAAAATACCCAATACCTGCAATCCAAGGATGAAGAAGTTTATTTTGGCTTATTCTTTGTAGAGGTTTCAGTTTATAGTCAGCTGGCTACAGGTCAATAAAGCATGGCAGAGGGAGCATCACAGATGAAAGTTGTTCACTGCCAGACAGCAGATAAGCACGGGGGGCGGGGAGGAGAGAGAGAGATCAAGGAAAGAGAGAGTTATATATACATATACCTTTCTAGGCCATACTTCTAGTCACCCAACTCTTTCAACCAGGCTTCACTGCCCAACATCACATTTAGCTATGAACTTATCAGTGGACTAATCCTCAGATAAAGATCACACCCTAATGATCCAGTTGCTTCCCCAAAGATCTATCTATGAGTGGATGAGGCTTTGGGGATGTCTAGATTTAATAATGCAGACTGAATTGCATGAAACTTTAGTTTGCATATTTGGCCTAGTCATGTAATTCATCTGATATTTAGAACCCTCTGCTGTTATCTTTGTTTTGGTGCCTAAAGCCACAATGTTATCTAGTAAGCGCTACTGATGCTTCACAGGTAAAGTGTAATGGCATTCTTACCATCCAGATGCATCTTCTTGCATAAAAGAAAATAAAAGTAACTTCAAAATCACGTTTCAAAGATATGAAAATATAGTTGAGGAAGTGTTACACTATTTTCAAAAAATTGTAACTCTGCTTGATTAAAAATAAATACAGATTGGGAGACTGAGGAAAGGGAATTGCAAGTTAGACCCCAGTCTTGGCACATCACTTAGCAAGACCCTGTCTCTAAGAATGTTAAAAGTATTGGGGATATAGCTCAGTAAGAAGGCCCTGGTTTGAATCCTTAGTTAAACAAAAATAAATAAATGAAAATCTAACTAAATAGATACATGAATACCTACATATATATTTCAAATATTTTGGAACTTTATTCTTGGATAAAAAATGAGCCACTATGTTATTACAAAATATTGAGAGATGCTTAACTGAAATATCATCCAAAACTATTTATCCAGGGTTAAACTAATAAACTTGTTGAAAAAAATTTTGGTTGCTTTAATTAAGTAGTTTTGACACAGTAGTTTTAATTAAAATTTACAAAGATATTAGAAAATACAGTAAATAATTGCAATTCATATAAAATGGAGAATAATTGATTTGCATTGAATTGTAATGACAATCTCCATGATTCTTAATTTTATATGGCTATAAAAGACATTCTTAGACAATCTCTGAAGAATATACTGTTGTTATTTTCAAACAGAATTACACGCGAAGCATGAAGGTGATAACTTCTGAGTGTGCTGCTTGAAACAAGATGCTCAGATCCTATGAATTTATTTTGTTTGTTTTATTTTGAGGCACAAGGGATTGAACTCAGGATCTTGCACTTGACTGGTACGAGCATGGCACCACTAAACTACAACCTTGGCCCTGGCCCTGTGAATTTATATTTACAGAAAATAAAGCAAATGTAATTTTTTCAATCTCTCATAAAGCTACAAGAAGTATCACGTTACTATTTCTTCTTGTGTTGTTCCTGGCCTACCTTGTATCTTTCAGTTTGGCAAACTGGTTCAGTACTTCTTAGCCCTAAGAACAAATGATGACTTTCTTAGCTATTTGGAAAAGATGTCAGATAATCCCCAAACAAAAACCAGTGTGCATCTTACCTGCAGGGCCATTGAGAAACAAATCATAAGGAATGGCATCCGTAAGTCACTTACTAATTACCAACACAAAAGTTTAACATGAAGATATCTAGTGGACACCAGCATAACACAATGACCAAATTCACCTTTACTAATAACTAGATACTCTGACCTGCCATGCTTTTAATAATACAGAATAAGAATTATACAACACCACATATAAATTGTTCTTAAAAGAAATGTTTAAACATGACCCATTTGTGAAAGGACAATTAGAGAAATCCAAAAACTGAGCCTCAGCTTTTAAAGATTATCAATGCCATGAAGAATCAAACAGGGCTTGAAAGGTATGCTGGATTGGATGAAAGTGAATTTGATCCCAATTCAAATGTTGATATTCTCAGGACCTTTAAATATGAGAAAGACGATAATAAATTATAAATCAGGGTTAATCCATACTACCAAGATCCTGATTCAGAACAATAGTAAATAACAATAGCATTAATGATCATAATAACTAGGTTTTAAGACTATTGAGAAGTTTTACAGGGATGAAATAATGCAAGCTTGGTACTCAATACAGTTAATGGACAAGGCATAAACAGTATGAACCCATTATCATGACTTCTAACATCCAATACATAATTCTTATTTTCACCAGGAATGTCTTTCCTGATTTATTAATTTTATTTTAAATTAAAATAGCTTTTACATTGCCACCTGAAAATTCTTTTCTTTTAAAATGCATTTTAATAGCTTGATATAAGGAATAAATGTTTTAAACACTATTTTCCTGTAGACTTTTGCTAGGTTATAGGCTTTTGATAGTGCTTCATTTATTTAGTAGCTATCATGGGTAAGTATTTGTGGGTTGTCTGTAAGTTGACCTACACATGTGAGAAATCATGGATATATGATTTATTTTTTAAATGTTTCTAGATAGAAAGAGAAAAGTGATGGAAATTGGGGAGAAACTTCATTATTTTAAATAAAGATGACATTTTAATCTATGTCATAGTCTCAGTCTGGTTCTATGGAATTCTTTGCAAGTGAATTTTTTTTTTTTTTTTGAGATAGGGTCTCGCTTTCTAGTTCAGGCTAGTGCTGAGCTCACTATGTAGCCCAGGCAAGCCTCGAACTCAGCAATCCTTCTGTCTCTGCCTCCTGAGTGCTGGGATTACAGGCGTGAGCCACCACGCCAGGTTGAAAGTGAAATTTTACCAGAATTTGTATTCTCCCTGAGGCAAGGAGGCTTGGATTTCAAACCTCCACACCACCAAGTACTGGCTGTGGGCCTGCCCAAGAGGACTTAAACTCTCAGGCACTTCAGGTTAGAGCAGCTACCATAGTACAATTGAAACTTTTCTGAACAAGTTTGGAAGTACCCTCTTAGAGTGAAAGATGTAGAAAGAAGCTGAGGGATAGGTGCTGAGACCAAGACCTAGAATTTTTTTTTTACTTTCTCTCTTTCCCTTTCTTTCTTTCTCTCTTTCTTTCTTTCTTACTTTCTTTCCTTCTTTCTTTCTTTCTTTCTTTCTTTCTTTCTTTCTTTCTTTCTTTCTTTCTTTCTTTCTTTCTTTCTTTCTTTCTTTTCTCCTGGCATAACTATTAATTTTTTGATTCTCTAATAAAAGTGGTAATCATGTTATAAATCAAATATTTTAATGTAAAAGTAGTTAATAGAATTTTAGCTTGGATATTACATTTAACATAAACATAAAAATACAAATAATAATCTCTGGTATCAATGAATCTTCAGTTTCATTTATAAAAAGAATAGCACATAAAATAATCACATGTGCTAGTTTTCTACTGCTTCCATACCAAATTATCATAAATTTGGTGATGCAAAATGACACAAGTTCATTATGTGATGTCAAAAATCCAGTATGTGGGGCAGAGATTTACTCAGTGGTTTCAGTACCTTGCCTAGCAAGGGCAAGATCCTGAGTTTGATCCCTGATAACCACATAAAACAATACTGGGTATGGTGGCTCATGCCTATAATCCCAGCACTTGGGAGGCAGAGGCAGGAAGATTGTTGAGTTCTAGGCTTGCTGGGGCTACATAGTGAGCTCAGGGCCAGCCTGAACTACAAAGTGAGACCCTGTCTCAAAAAAAAAAAAAAAAGAAGTCTACCATATCTGTCATCACTGGTAAGCAATATTTTAGATGGACATGATGTCTCATCCCCTGCTGCTTAAGAGTTTAGAAGAGATAAGGCCATTTTCTGCCAAGGGTGATGAATTATCACAAGGTGGGGACGAAAACTTAATGTATAGTCAAAGAAAATACCCTGGGTGAGGGCTCAGGGAAGCATATGCTTCAGAAGATGGGCTCTCATCAGTGCCCTGCTCTGTCTGGCTGTCAGCCATGGGAAGCCTTAGGCAGGACTTTCAGGATCTGGTATATCCTCATTTCTCCTCAGTAAACATAGGTTAATAAATTTATGGCCTGAGAAAATGATATTATATCCCACATATTTTCATGACTGAAAAGAAGAATCATGAGTGAAAATGGTGGGTATGCATACTCTCAGAAAAGAGTAATAGGAACACAACTTCATTGACATTCCTCCAAAGTTTCCACAGTAGCTTCACTAGCCCACTATGTATACTATAGTTTCAGGGATGTGGTGGGCTGCGTATGAATGAGTGAGGCAGTATTTTCCTGACAGCTTGACTATTGTACAGCATTGGGAATGGCACCAGTAACTGTGTGGCCAAAACTTATCAATAGTGAGTGTTAAAACCTCTAGCTTTTTTTTAAAGGAAATATTGTCATTTACAAGGATATAAATTGGATTCTTTAGCTGAATGACTACTGGAGCGGCCTTGACAGTCCTTCCTAGATGACATTATATCATGCTTGATGAGAGACATTAAGCTCCTTGGAGTCATGTTGGCTGGGTCTCTAGCAATTAGCCCAAGGGTTGCCCAGAGCTTTGAGTATGAGAGTGACCCTGAATAGAGAGAGTATTGGTCTGTTTCTTGAAGTAAAAATGCAATTGAAATATGTTATTATACTTCAGGCTGCTGAGGAGTGCCCACATCTCCCTAAGTGAATACATAGGCCATTTTTTGTTACACATATATACAACACAATTACTTGAGGCATTTTTAAAATTTAATTTAATTTATTTGTACATTATATATACACATCACAATTAGGCTCCACATTGAGAATTTTTACCAATATATGACAACTTAATTCTCATTTTCCTCCTTTCCCTACCCACCCTGCAAGTGCCCACACTATTTCCAAAAGTTGAGAATGGAATTGGGGAAGAAAAAAAAAACGAGATGAGGCATTTTCTATAAAGAGTGTATAGACAGGAAGAATAAAAGGTAGGTTTTAGAATTCTAGCAGGCCTGTCCTTGAGTCAGTCTCCATCGGTGTGGACCCGACAGAGTATCTAGCCTTCCAGCTAGAAAAGCTGAGTTCCTTAGGATTAGGTCATAAAAGTCTTACAGAGCCCTTTCATGGGCCAGTTTCACAACGGAAAACTGCCAGGGCATCCTCCAGATTCTCTAGATTCATTTTCCAGCTTAGGTCAAAACATCCCTGATACACCTGAACTGCCTTCCTCAACAAAGCTGCAAACTCCAGAGAATTCTCCATAGGTTCAGCTCTCCCATCCTCTGACAAAGAAATGAGCATTTGCACAGATGATATTCTGTTAACTGGCAGTCTATAAAGAGAATAAGACTTGTCCTTAGAAAACTTTAAACCAGAAAGCATACATGTCTAGTGACAGAGTCTTATAACCAAGGCCAGATGCTATATAAATTCAGTCTCCAAATATAAGTTACATATCCTCTTAGATCAGGCCATAAACTTAAAGCCACAATTACTACGGCCAAAGTGCAACTGAGTAAATAGGAGACCAAATTTATGTTAATGAACTGCTTTAGTAAGTGAAGTTCCAGCCATGCTCTAGGACCCAAAGAGGTGCCAGGGCCAGTGGTAGAGAACTTCTCTCTTCCCATGCTGGAAGACACTATACTTTTCTACTCTGTTTTGTGAGTTATTTGGAATCAGCAACTACACATAAGGAAAACTCTGATAACCAAATGCCACAGAGGGAAGAAGAGACCAGAAAAAAAAGAAAGGCTATGGAAATGAAATACTCATGAGCCCATGACCCCTGGGGAAGCACAAACACCCTTGGGCATTAAAGAGCTGCCCAGATGTATTGCAAGCTCCTAAGTACCCCACAGAGAAAAGCAACCATTTGGGTGGGCCAGGTCCCTGTCCTCTGGCCCCCTTCTGTGAGCAGTTATGTCAGAGCACCCAAAGCACCTGCTGCCTGTGGGTAGCAGCCTTCCCCACCAATCCACTTGGCTGAAGTCCGACCCCACTGAGGCCTGCATCACAGCCTCCAAGGTAGGATTTCCACATTGCGTGTGACAACAGACTATCAGTCTGACTGATCAGCAGAGGTCTTTCTGTCCCTTGTGAAAAAGACAGAAGCCTTTTGCTCCACAATCTAGTAATTTCCACAGTCAGGACAGCACTTATCTTGCACCCATAACAAGTGTGTCAGTCATTTGTAAAAAGGAGACTAGAGAGAAAATGGAGTTATCTTTCTTTTTGCCTGGGTTGTATGGCTGTCCATTTCTGCTGAGGTCTCTGGAGGTCCCTGGACTCCTGATGTCTTTGATATCTTCTGGGCTTCTGGGCCTGCTGGTGCTTCTGATGCCTGGTGAGGTCTCCAGATTTCTGGCCATTGTTCAGTGTTTTCTGAGGTTTGGTTGTATCCTGCTGGCTGACCTGTTTCTAATTGTACTAAACCTTACTCCAAAAGGGGAGGGATAACAAAGAATCTTAGCATTGGGGTATATGGGAAAGGGCTTTAGTAAGAGATGCCATCTCAATGCATTATCATGGTGTTTGACAAGGTAAACACATTGGACAGATTGGGTAAAATTAAGTTCATAAAATGAAGGGTTCCAGCCGGGCGTGGTGGCTCACGCCTATAATCCCAGCACGTGGGAAGCAGAGACAGGAGGATTGCTGAGTTTGAGGCTTGCCTGGGCTACATAGTGAGCTCAGGGCCAGCCTGAACTACAAAGTGAGACCCTGTCTCAAAAAAAAAAAAATGAAGGGTTCCTGCCCTTGCCTGAATTCTAGGCAGATGTCCTGGAAAAAGGGGGTGGGAGATCATATCTTTTAAAAGGCCTCAGAAAATCTAACATGCTGTCACTCCTGGTAAGCTCTGAGTAGAAAAGATGGAGGTGATTTTGTAAAAGAGAGTTCACAAGTAAGCAGTCAAAGGCCTAAGGCAAAGCTGGCTGGTTACAAAAAAAAAAAAAAAAAAAACTACATACACTGAATTAATAGCTAATTCAAGCCATATAGCCTGTTAAGTTTAGAAATGTAAAAATAAACACAGGAAACAGGGATAAAGAGTTAAGGTAAGACTTCTTCTCAAAAACAATTCTTGCCGGGCGTGGTGGCTCATGCCTGTAATCCTAGCACTTGGGAGGCAGAGGCAGGAGGATTGCTGAGTTCGAGGCTTGCCTGGGCTACGTAGTGAGCTCAGGGTCAGCCTGAACTACAAAAACGAGACCCTGTCTCAAAAAAAAAAAAAGTCAATTCTTAAACCAGGCATGGCAGTGCATTTCCACAATCCTAGCACTTGGGAGGCTGAGATGGGATGATTATTGTGTGTTCAAGGCCAGCCTGGGCTACATAGTGAGTTGAAGACCTTGTCTCAAAGAACAAAATAAAACTAAAACAAATAAACAAACAAACAAAAAACTCTAAACCAAATCTTAGGCAGAATGCCCTAACAACCCTTCCTAACCAATAGACTGGAGTTAGGGAAATTTAGAAATGCAGAGTAAGCAGTTTCTTTTTAATTAGGGCAACTGAGTAACTCATTTTTTAAAAGTCTACATCATAAAACTGAAATCTCCATAGGTTATTCTGAATCCACAGAGACACCTGTGATAGATGATCATTGGGTTACTAGACAAGATCGATTGCTCCACTTATCCATAAAAGATTGAGATAAAGAAAGCACAATAGAGCTCTACTTTTGAAACTCCTCCTGGATA
Source organism: Thryonomys swinderianus (assembly GCA_004025085.1). NCBI lineage: Eukaryota > Metazoa > Chordata > Mammalia > Rodentia > Thryonomyidae > Thryonomys > Thryonomys swinderianus. The sequence continues at coordinate 216 of PVIC010053079.1, read as the reverse complement.
CCCAATTCACTCATCCTACTTTGCAAACTTTTGTTCCCATTGTGAACTCTGCTTGAAGCTGATTAAAAGGTTCCATTCCTTTTTTTTTTTTTTTTTTTTTTTTTTTGAGACAGGGTCTCGCTTTGTAGTTCAGGCTGGCTCTGAGCTCACTATGTAACCCAGGCAAGCCTCGAACTCAGCAATCCTCCTGTCTCTGCCTCCCGAGTGCTGGGATTA
>PVIC010053078.1:0-11957 GCA_004025085.1 Thryonomys swinderianus | reverse complement strand
AAAAAAAAAAAAAAAAAAAAATCAGAGTTTATAAACTCAGTATGTTTTCTTGTGACTTCTAGTTTGGTACCTGTTAACTCATCAGTCCTTTCTGTTCTCTCCTTGTCTAATATATAAACCCTTGGAGCATTTTTCTTCTCATTTATCAGTAAAACAAGTGTAACATTGTGTCCACTTTCTGTCTTAGTACCCTGCAGGCCTCACAGGGAAGTCTGATTTTCAGTTATTGGTACTGAACAGTGTTGATTTCTTTCTTAGTTTCAACAAATGAACCAAGGTTGGGTAAGATACTAATACTGCAGGGAGGGTTTTGAACCTTCACACTGCTGACACTTTGGCTGAGATAGTTTTAATTCTTTGTTGTGGGTGTTGTGGAGCCCTGTGCTGGGTGTTGAGGTGTATTTAGCAGGATCCTGGCCTCTACCTGCTATCCACCCCTAGTTGTGTTAACCAAAAATGTCTCCAAGCATTGTTGGTTGTCATGTGGGGTACAGTGTTATCCCTGGTTGAGAACCCCAACCCAGAACATGGCTCACCTGCCTGTAAGGTTCTCTTCAAGGTCCTCAGTGTGAATTTTGTGTACTTCTGTGGTTTCAGCCAAATTATTCCAAACATTCCTTCTGAGTCTGGTTGTAGTCTATTAGCTTTTTGCATGTGATGCCATCACAAAGAGAAATTTATGGTAAGCTCTTGGAAGGTTAAACTTTGTGCAGTTTGGGGAATTAATTTCAGTTTGTTAAGTGTCAACATGGTTTACATAAACCTTGTATGTGTGATGCCAGTTGCCTTCCTTTAAAAATGTGATGTATAGTTGTTTGGTGGCTGGGGTGGAAGGCTTACTGAGAAATCTTCCATTTGTACTTCTTTTGTAGCCCAGAATCAATGCTACTGTCCTGAGAGAAATCTGAGTATTTATGTTGTTCTTTTGACAGCCATTTGGGCCCTTGTACCTGCAGAAAGCCCCCAACTTTAAATTTATTTAATGTCCTTAGCATTTATTACATTGGTAATCAATAACCCTCACTATCAATTGCAGATACTGGAATTTCATTATTGTCTTTGTACTTTTTTGCATTTGTATAAAGGTGTCATTTGTATAAAGCCACCCCCCTGACCTCCCCTACCTGAGCAGTAGTAACGAGAAGTGATTACTTACTGAGGCTCCTTGCTCTGAATACTTTGGCTAGGTGAGATCAGCGAAAAAGGAGGGAAAATCCAAGATACTTCCAAGCTGTGACTATCACGCTAGAAGGAGCTGTATCTTTATTTGTGTGTGTCTGCATGGCATGGAAAAGGAAAAAGGAGTTACTCTCCAAAGAAAATCAGGACAAGACCTGAGTCAAAATGGCCTAAGTGGTTTTGCTTAAATGGCTTGAAACTGGCATTTAAGGGTGAGGGCAAGGTCAAATTAGATAAAGAAAGAATGGATCTGAGGCCTTATATGTCTATCAAGAAAGTTAGCCACCTATAAGAATTATCTTAATCCAATAAATCCCATTATACTTTGCCTTTTTTTTTTTTTTTTTTTTGAGACAGGGTCTCACTTTGTAGTTCAGGCTGGCTCTGAGCTCACTATGTAGCCCAAGCAAGCCTGGAACTCAGCAATCCTCCTGTCTCTACCTCCCGAGTGCTGGGATTACAGGCGTGAGCCACCACGCCCGGCACTGTGGTATGCGGTATTGATTGTTGGTGGGCGTGAGTCTCCACGCCCAACATTGTATGTGGTCACCGGGGATCGAACTCAGACCTTGCGCTTGCAAGGCAGGCGCTGGAACCACTGAGCTAACCCTCCGGCCCTGCCTTTTTCTTTTTTACCTCATCAACTTGCCAGTGTCTCATCTATCCCTACATTGCTATATACGATCCAGCCCCCTTCCTTGTGCATCTTAGGCTAGTGTTTTACTACTAAGCTATACCACCCCAGCTTTAGCCTTATATATTTTGTTCTAGAATGATCAAAATGTAATTTTAGTTGAGTTTAAGTTCTGGTTCTGTTAGATCTTTTTAGAAGCTTGCCTGATTTTTAATTCCTTCCCTCTTTATTGTGAAACAATAGGGGAAGGGAGTATACCACTAAGAGAAGGAACGGTTTGTCATAAAAATGAAGGATCAAACCAGAACAACAATGTGAGTCCCCATATCTTCACTCCTGTCAGCTGGCTTAGACGAACAGTTTTAAAAGAGCTGAAGTTACAGATCTTCCTTCTGTGGAGCTGGGAAGGAACTTGAGAATTTCCAACTGCTAAACACCAGAGAATCTATAGGATTTTGAAAGAAAAGAACATTCTACGTCTTCCCTTGATAATCCACACTAATGCTTTAACAACTTGCAGCATCAGGATATTCTCTTCTGAGTTACAGCCTAAATTCTTCATGCTGCTTGAGCCTGTTTCTTCGTGTTCTGTCCTCAGTGGCGGGAGTGAACAGCTGGTCACAGGCCCCTATGCAAGAGCCATTCACATAATTGAAAACTGTTATTAAATCGCCCCTTCAGCCATGCTTGCTCTCTCCCCCTCCCTCCCTCCATCTCTTCGTGGCTGTATAACCCCAATTCCCTTAAGCTGTTCTCAGGTCTTTTAGACCCTTTAATTATTTTGCCTTTGCGCTAAGGCTCCCACTCTAAGTTGTGAAGTTCTGGGTCAGCTGTAGCCACCAGAATTAGACACAGTATTTTTATAAAAGGCTTAAATAATAGTGAGAGTAATGAGATAATTTTCTCTTGCCACATTATCCGTACCTTTAGGTATACATCACAGACAGGCTGTTTCCACCCTTCTTGTATTTATTTGTATTGTTTTCTTTTTTGTGTGTGTGCTGCTGGGGATTGGAACCCAGAGTTTCATGCAAGCTAGGCATGACCTCTACCACTGAGCTACATCCCTAGGCTCTCTCTTTATTTTTTATGGCCACATTTGTTGCTGATTCAGGTTTTTTTAATCTTCTGAAACAAAGTTATATTTTTGTGTGTGTTGGGTATGAATTTTTACCCTGCAGTGTGTCTTTTAATGCATCATTAAACCATCTGTCCTTTAAATGTAAGTCAGGAAAAAAATATGTAAGTTCTGTTAAGTACCAGTAAACTTCTGTTTTAAACAGGCATGAATTAGTAATACACTTCAGTTTACTACTTTTGTATAATGGTTTGTCTTCTGGTTAGAAAGGGCTATTTTGCTAAGGTTGGTTTCCAGATCAGTGGAGCAAGAGATTGTTAGAGCCCATATTGTAGCTTAGTGTTTGCAGTTTTTTGACTGAGCCCCTTGATATTATCTTTGTCTACATGATGGAGAAGCTAAAAGACTAGTAGTAGTACTGGAAGAAGAGAAGACAGAAACATGGGTTGGCCTAGATCTGGTGTAGCTAATGGTGTGACTTCTGTTGGCCTTTGGCAGGTTTGATGCTTTCACCAGTAACTTTTTGATATGAAGATAGAACATATGTTATAAAATATTAAAATGACCCAAAGTTGGGAAAAGTGGTTCAGTTGTGGACTAGAAAAGCTGCAATTCTTAAAGACATTAATGAGATTTTTTTTTTTTGAGACAGGGTCTCGCTTTGTATTTCAGGCTGGCTCTGAGCTCACTATGTAGCCCAGGCAAGCCTCGAACTCAGCAATCCTCCTGCCTCTGCCATCCGAGATTAATGAGATTTTTACATGGGCCCGAACTGGCCAGAAACTCTTTGATAGAGTGAAGGAAATCCCAGTTGGGCCAAATGCCATATAGAAGAATCATGGGAAATGGTCAAGAACAGCATTTCCCATAATGCCCAGCAGAACAGTAATGCCTTTCAGTGTTTATAGTACTTACAAGTTTTAAAGGGATAAAGGTCTCCAGATGATTGAATAATCAATGGGGAAGTTCTGAGGACAAAGTTGAACATGTTTCAAACCAGGCATGGTGGCTTACATCTGTAATCCCAGCACTCAGGAGCCCGAAGCTGGAGGATTGCCACAAATTCAAGGTCAGACTGGACTGCATAATGAATCCAAGGCCAGTCTGAGCTACATAGTGAGATCCTGTCTCAGAAAGAAAGAAGGAAGGAAGGAAGGAAGGAGGAAGGAAGGAAAGGAAGGAAGGAAGGAAGGAAGGAAGGAAGGAAGGAAGGAAGGAAGGAAGGAAGGAAGGAAGGAAGGAAGGAAGGAAGGTAGGTGGGTATTTAACATGTTTCTTCACTGACCATTTTCTCAACTTTAATATGTTAGCATGCATTAAGAGTTTTATGAGGCAGACAACATGCAATGTTTCCTTAATTCATTTGACCTTCTCATGAAGTGCTTTGCTGGATGACTGACCTGCTGGAAGCTCTGGGAAACACTAACTCAGAGACTAGTTGAGCAGAAACGTTATACGAATCTATAGGTAAGAACAAATAATAGTAGTCCACTGTTCTGCCCAGGAAAATGGAAATACCATTCCCAGCAGATCATATTTGGAAAATAGTTTTCTAAAGGGCAGAGACAAAGCAAGTCATGTCATTATGAAGAAGAATTAAAAGGAATATGGATGAAAAGACATACAGAAACATAACATTTTTGGCTAAATATGGAAAGGGCTGTGTGAAGGTGGAGGAGAACTTCGGGCTTCTGGACAGGTAGGTAATGATGCTAACCATAACAAACATTCTCACTATGTGCCAGAAGCTGTTCTAAGTGCCTTTCATTTGTTGACTCATGAAATCTTAATCCCATGAGGTAGGCACTGTTAATATTTCAGTTTCCTAACAGAGGAAAATTAAGAGCTGAAGTTCAAGGTCACGTAGCTAGTGAGTGGCAAGCCAGGGTTTGGAATCCTAATAGTTTGTCTTGGGGCCTCTGCCCCTGTCTGTCTGTGCTTTCTTAGCATGATTTCAGCTCAATATGCCAAAGCACTTTGGATAAGGTTCCCCTTATACTGATGTGCAGGGTCACCCTTCAAGGATGTTTGCTCGATCACCTGAGTGATATTTAGATAGTGACTGTAAGAACACACTGGCATTAGATAAGAGTTTGGAAAAATCAATGCCAAAGGCTTTATGGCTCTATGGTTCCATTCCAAAAGCATGAATGGACTTGTGTGGTCCCTTTAAGCTTTATGTTCTCTAATTCCTTTTTCTATAGCATTTACACAAATTACCTCTGTGATGGTGCTTCATGTACCAAGGAGTGCTCAATGCCTGCTTTTGATCAGCGGTCTGAATTGACACCATTTTGCAGCTAGGAAATGCAAGATTAAACAGCTCATTAAAATGTTGTTAAGTTTATCATTAGAGGTAATGGCTGGGCAGTGTTGCGAGGCGAATGACTCAGCAGTCCAAACTTTCCTATGTTTCTCTCTGAGATATGGATAGATCCTTTATTAGCAAACCATATTCCGAGAGAAGTGACACAGGTTTGCAGTTGAAATACTCATTACTTGTGTGATGCAAAGATCCCATGTGATATATTCAGTTTAAATTGATCTTAGAATACGTACTACCCCAGGGTTCTTGGAAATGAGAGATCATCTGTGGAGAAGATACTTTTATTCCACTGTTCAGAGTATCTCTACAAAATATCTTTAAGGCCATGTAGTAATAATTTTACAAAAGATTGAACAATGAAGCATACAAAAAAGTCAAGGTGAGTGAGAACCAGCAAATATAACAGATTACAGAAGCAGACCCATGATAATTTCATAGTCTGGAATTATTAAACAGGGAAGTGGGATTGAAATCCAGAGTCCCCTACGCTATGACGCTCTATTTCTCTTTATATTTTTGAAAGAGGATCTTGTTAACTTGCCCAGGCTGACCTTGAATTTGTGATCTTCCTGCCTCAGCTTCCCAAGAAGCTAGGATTACAGGCATGCACCACTGTGCCTGGCCAACAGAGATTATTTTTTTACCTCTTTTATAATAATAAAAGACAGTATTGGAAAACATCTGCTGGGAACTACAAACTTTAGAAATGACTTTAAAAATGGCTGAATAGAATATCAAGTTAATAAATACAGTAACCAAGGCTGGAGGTACAGCTTAGTGGTAGAGTACTTATCATAGCATGCTCAAAGCCTGGGTTTAATCACTAGTAATGCAAAAGAAGAAAAAAATAGAAAAAAATGCAGTAACTGTTTTAGTCACTTCCTCATTGCTAATACAAAATATCCTATACCTACAATTAAAATGCAGAGAAGTAGTGCCAGGCATGGTGGCTCACGCCTGTAATCCCAGCACTCGGGAGGCAGAGACAGGAGGATTGCTGAGTTCCAGGCTTGCCTGGGCTACATAGTGAGCTCAGAGCCAGCCTGAACTACAAAGCGAGACCCTGTCTCAAAAAAAAAAAAAAATGCGGAGAAATTTATCCTGACTTACAGTTTCACAGATTTTTCAATTGGTTTCAAGGCATAAACGTAATGGTGCTGGGCATGGCAAAAGAAAAGTGTTTCCGTCTGGCTGACCAGGAGCAGTGAGAGAGCTGGAGGAGCCACTAGAGCAAGTGCCATACTCTCCAAAGGCACATCCCCAGGGACTACCTACTCCAACTGGGCTCCAACTCTTAATACTACTTTCAGTTGTGGACTTGGTAGTGGATTAATCCATGATGAGTATAGCAGCCCCATAATTTAGTTGCCTTCTGCAGGCTCCACATCTGAACACATGAGACTTTGGGGGGAACATTTTAGATGTAATTCATAATAGTAACTAAAATTCAAAACTATGCAGGTTTATAGAAGACTGGATGTAGCTGAGAAGAGAAATGGCTGTCAACTGAAACTGTAGGGCCCAAGGAATTACTAGGAATTTATCCACAAAAGGATTTTTATAAAAAGGGACAAGGGAGGGAATCCTTGACCAGAGAGATGGAGATTGAGAAAGTGTACTCACTATTTGTCTAATTGCATTTGTAATCAGACTGGAGAAAGAAAGAATGCAGTTTGTTGGAATTATTACTGATACAATTCTAGAACTGATTACAGATTAAGGCACATGTTTCAAGAAGCCCAGTGAACCTTAAGCAATTTAAATAAAACTGTAGGAACAACAGAAGTCAGGAGAAAGACAGAGTACTTTAAAGGAGCAATAACCCACTTCACTGGTAACTTTTCAGCAGAGGCACCAGGGAAAGTAAGATAAAAGTGGAATATTTCATTATGCTAAAACAAAATAAAAATAAACAAGATCCCCAAATCCTTGGTACTCTGAATTCTATACCCAATGAAGACAGCTATCAAGAATAGGGAGGGGTTTTTTTGGCTGTTGTTTTGTGTTTTTTTTTTTTGGTTTTTTTTTTTTTTTTTTTTTTTTTTTTTTTTTTTTTTTTTTTTTTTTTTTTTTTTTTTTTTTTTTTTTTTTTTTTTTTTTTTGAGACAGGGTCTCACTTTGTAGTTCAGACCAACCCTGAGCTCACTATGTAGCCCAGGCAAGCCTGGAACTCAGCAATCCTCCTGCCTTTGCCTCCTGAGTGCTGGGATTACAGGCATGAGCCACCATGTCTGGCAAGAATGGGAATTTTTAGATAGAGGTGTTTTCAGACAATTTGGGGAATATGTCACCTGTGGATAATCACTAAAGGCAGTTCTCAAGGTCATACTGTAGTCAAAAGTCATCACAGAGGGCCAGGGATGTGGCTCAGTAGCACCACATCTGCCTCACAAGCACAGGGTCCAGAGTTCGATTCCCAGCACCCAAACAAAACAAAAACATTGCAGCTAGAAGATACGATATCAAAGAAGCAGTATCAGGAGTGATCATGCATGCTTGTGATCCCAGATACTCAGGAAGCTGAAGCAGAGGGATCAAAAATTTATGTCCAGTTTGGGCAATTTAGCAAAACTTGTCTCAAAAATAAATAAAAAGAATAGGGATATAGCTCTGTGTTATATACAAGGCTCTGGGTTCAGTCAATCCTCATTATATAGTACAGTGACCAGAGAATACTCAGAACATGAAGTTGTCCAGGGTGGGCTCCAATTTGGACCCCTACTGCCTCAGCCATCCTGAGTACTGGGACTGCAGTCATGTGTCACCACACCTAGTGGTATATTCTGAGCGTTAGAAAATTGTACTGTTGGGAGTAAATAGAAGCAATAGGGCCCCATGATAATAGCACTAGGCCTTGAGGTTTCAATTGTGGTATCAGTTGTGCCAATAGTTAGTGGAACGGCCTTTGAAAAGCTACTCCTGACCTGCATCTCAGTGTTCTTATCTGTATAACATGAGGCTTTAGAAGTAGATGAAATCTTACAACTCCTAATTATAGTTCTATGAGGATTGGATCCTGTAGGGGGAAAAAAATCAATAGTTTCTTAGTTGCACCCTACCCCCACCCCTTTGAAATTTTATTAATAAACACCTACATCTTACTTCTGGCTGACTACTGTGTCTCTGCAAAACTTAGAGCTAGGCAGTCTCTGTACATTTTGCTTTGCTCTTCTCATTCCGTTTCTTTTTTCTTTTTTTTTTTTTTTTCCGACATCCAGTAGCCAGGAAGAGTAATGGCGGTTTACTTATGCCTTAGAGATAGGAGGCTCTGGTGGATGTTAGGGTGGATTTGCAGAAACAAGCTGTGAAAAGCAGACTTCACTGTGCAACTGTTGTCCTGCCCTGTCCTGTCCCGTCCTGTCCCTCCCTTCCCCTTTCCTTCCCTCCCTTTGTTTCCAGTCTGGTCCTTTGTGGTCCTTTCAGTCCTTTCCTTTCTTCCTTCTCCTCCTCCTCCCTCTTTCCTTCCCTCCCTTATTGCCTGAGTGGACATATGCCTGACTCACTCTCTTCCCTTCTCTCGTTCTTTGTTGATCTCCCACCATTCTAGGCGAACAATAAACCTGAGATTGAAGCGGCCCTCTTCCTGGACTGGATGAGACTGGAACCCCAGTCCATGGTATGGCTGCCCGTCCTGCACAGAGTGGCTGCTGCAGAAACTGCCAAACACCAGGCCAAGTGTAACATCTGCAAGGAGTGCCCGATCATTGGATTCAGGTACTAGGGATATTTCTAACCTTTTTATGAGTCCATCTTTGAGGTCCTCTGCCAGTGGCTGTTAGTTTGTTCCTCTCCCGAGTAGGAGAGAAAGTGATGAGGCTGGAGCATTGATCACTGCTTTCACTTGTGGATCGCTGGGTAATTTGGGTGAATCTGACTCATTAGGCAGATGTCCTTTGCCATTTTCAGTCTTCAGCTCTTCCGATCACATTGCCAGTTGAGGAGGACTGAGCACCTATCTCTACGGAGATACTTATTTGTCAACGGCACCCACATTAATTGTATCTTGTTCTTCTTGGGACTAAAACATTTTTACCCTCTCTTTTTGGCTTGATTATACTTCCTCCTTCCTGGGATGACAACATTTTTTTTTTTTTTACCTTTTCTCTTTTCGTGTCCTTGTCTGTTTATAGAAACCCTCCAAGGATCAGTTATGAAACTAAGAGATGATTCTGTTCTGGAAGGAGCCATTATGGTAGCTCGGTCTCTTCCTGGGCAGCAATTCCTTTCTTAAGTAACAAGAATCATTTCAAGCATCCTGAACTTCTTTGAGTGTGATTATACTTTTTGCATGGCATCCTATTTGACTTGTAAAGGAATAAACAGCATGCATGCAAATAAATCAAGTATTCACAGAACAACTTAAAAAGTGTCCCTTAATTTAGAGGTGAAGGAGGTAGGAAACATAGCAGGTGATTGTTTCGATATTCTTAATGTCATTAAAAATAATTGACTCTTAAGCCCTTAGCTTTGTTGACCTGTCTAGGAAGACAGGACATTTTTAAAGAACTAATCTTATTTAACAGTAATCCCAAATCCTAATTCAGAAATGATGATGTATTTCAACATCTGGATCAACATCAAGATTTCCATAACAGTGGATAACCTACAAAGTTACAAACTAGCTGTGTAGTCTATGCTTGTTTAGAATCCACTTAGCAGCTAAGTAAATGCTCTTTTTCTAGTTGTGCTTAGACTTGTTTTGTTACTTTATTTCCTAATAACCACTTGGTATCATTTTTGTGCTTTATATTCATGGTGTTTATCCTTCCATATTTCTTACTCCTTATAAAAGATTTCTAAAACCTCACTAGGCAGCGGTGAGTAGGCAGTGCTTCCAAATGCATATTTTTCCTTCCTGGTTTGAGCAGGTAAGAATAATGCTGAGGACTGGGGAGGGGAAGCCACAGGTGATTGCTTTCCATTTCTCACCTTTTGTCCGCAGCTTCTGTAGCTAGCGGGATCTGTATATCACAGAAGGGAGTTCTAGAAAATATAACAGAAGAAGGCTCTGGGGGATCTAAGAGAGCCTTTTCACTTTTAGTTCTTTTTCCTCTTATCAAATTAGATTATTTTAGGAATCAGAATTTCTTTCTCCTCCCTACTCTCTCTGGAAGATGGTTGAGATCTAAAAGCAGGCAGGTTTTCTTCCCACTTTCCCATATGGGACATAAGGAATATGCTTATTTGAATTGGCTGAAGTTCTTATCTGAGAAAGAAAAAGACAGGAATCTGAAATAAAGAATATAGTATTCTAAGAATGGAGAGAAATGTACTGGCTAGTACTTACAAGTTTGAAATTCTTTCATTTCTAAATTTTGATTTTTCCGAGAGCCTTCAGTTATTGTAAATCTGAGTAACGTGGTGAGGAGTCTCTTTTTCTTTCTTTTGTTTGTTTTGAGTCAGGGTATCTCTATGTGGTACAGAGTGACCTTGAACTCCCTACATAGACCAGGTGGGCTTCAAACTCTCAGACCCACTGTCTCAGGCCCCTGAATGCTGGAATTATAGGTGTGTACCACCACATCTGCTAGCGATGGGTTTCTGAGGAGAGAGTTATTAAAAGAAACCACCCAAGTAATTATTTGAAAGTGAATCATGTCAGCCAACCAAAAATCAGAATTAAAGCAAGATTTGTTTTCATTGGAGTGCCTGTTTACATTTCTTTTTTCACATGAGATAGCTTTGTCTTTATACATTTTGGAAATAATTGTTACAGAAAACTTGCCTCCATGATTGGTAGAAACATGCAATGCATCAATCGGTCTTTTCTGGAAGTTCTTTCAGATTTGAATTTTTGGTGTTCAGAAGATTGGAAGCTTGCCAGTACTTTCTTGCCTAATCTGAAGGAACTCCTGGTGGAGTTTCACTAAGAGCTCAGTTTTTCTTCCCTTCTTCCATATGTTTGTAAGATAATATTTCTGCCAAAATGCTTTGATACAGTAGGAAAGACTCCAGAGAAATTTAAAAGCAGGAAGTTAATCACTCACCTTGTGGGACTAATGAACATTAAATTCTGTTTCTAGAATTAAGACAATGTGGTAGAAATTTTATTACTGCGTGTTCTTTGGGAATTTGATCGGAAGCAATTCATATGTGTTTGTTTTTGCTCTTTATCAGGTACAGGAGTCTAAAGCATTTTAACTATGACATCTGCCAAAGTTGCTTCTTTTCTGGTCGGGTGGCAAAAGGTCATAAAATGCACTATCCTATGGTGGAATATTGCACTCCGGTAAGTTTGAAGCCTTCCTAATGTGAGTTAGTTCTCCTGAGATGACTTTCCATTTTGTATAGTATTGCAGGTCATGGTCAGTGCTGTGGTTTAGGGTTTCCCAGATGTTCCCCAGATGCGGGGGCTCACATTACCCCCATGTCTGGTGCCATGGGCAGCTGCGGGTGCACATAGAACAGTGTAGACATCCAGTCTATATGGTTGAATGAGTAGGGTTTTTTTTTTGTGTGTTTTCCTCAAAATAAGACCTACCCAGAAAATAAACCCTAGCTGGTTGTTAGCATGGCAGTGGCCAATGTCATGCCGAAGATTACATGTCACTGTTCTCTTGCTTGGTGGTTACTCTGTAATGGCATGTACAATAAGGATAAGCTGATTAAGGCTGGCATTTTTGATAACTAGTTTTCAAGGCTGATTATTTTCCAGTTAGGTCTGATTTTAGGGGAAACATCATTCTCTTGGCAGGGTTGTGGGAAAAACAATTCTCTCTCTCTCCCTCTCTCTCCCTCTC
>PVIC010053077.1:0-11948 GCA_004025085.1 Thryonomys swinderianus | reverse complement strand
GACTCTGAGCAGAGAATTAATCTGCTGATTAATGAACTCATTGGAAACTGGGCCTAACACCCTTCTCCTCTTGTGCATTGTGGGAACTGGATCTTTTGCCCAGCTTTAGGAAAAGTGATTCATACAAACTTGTGGAGTTAGTTTTAGGAACTAATCTGCCAAACACTCAAGATCCAGTCACTATATTTAATCTTTAAGTAATTATTTTAATTAAAAATAAAATTGCTTTCTATATTGGTTTAACCAATTTACACTCCCATCAGCAGTGGAGAGAGGTTGCCTTTTCCCACAGCCTTTCCAGAATATGTTATTAGTTTTTCCTCTACAATAGACATCATTTTCTGAAATGGAATGGAATCTCAATGTTGTTTTAATTTGCACCTCTCAAGTGACCTGTGATTTTAAACATTTTTAAATATATTTTTTGTTGTTTTTATGTCTTCATTTGAAAAGGATCTATTCACCTCAGATGACCATTTTGGGGCCAGATCTTTCAATTTGCAGGTCTGATTTTTTTTTTTGAGTTCTTTACATATTCTAGACATTAATCCTTTTTTTTTTTTTCAGAATAGCTGTAAAGATTTTTCTCATACCATGGGTTATCTCTATCCCAGAACTGTGGTTTTTGATTTTCCTTCTATAAAGTCTTCTATGTTTCTCACAACGGTCAACTGACTATGTAATTGTTGGCTCATTATTAGCTTGGTAATAATCAGCACATCCACTCCTTGGTCTTCCAAAGCACTTGTTTAAGAAGGCACTTCACTCCAAGCAACCAAAGATGATAATTTAATTAATTATCCTACCACTGCAGGATATCAAGCATCATTTTTCATTGGCAATTAGCTTTTAGTACCATAGAACCACCTACATGAGGGATGCACTGGAAGAGCCATAGGAATTCCTGCAACTGGGCAGTTTCAAAACATACACACACACACACACACACACACACACACACACACTTATATGATTTATTCTATGCATACATACCTAAGGTAAAGTTTAATTTATAAACTGGGTATAGTAACAGATTTTCAAAAATTAATAATGAAACAAACTAATTATTAAAATTATGAGTTATGTAAACATGGTTTCCCTCTCACTCTTCTGACACTAATTTGCACTGTACTAATCCTAGTGCCGATGTGCTCTCGGGCTGATGCCTGTGCAGTGAGCTGTAGAGAGGGACATGGTTAAGCACTTACCAGGTATCACGGCTGTAACTTGTATAGCTTGCAGGACAATAGCAGGACACATTTGTTTTCTTCACAGTCGTACAGGTGAGAGCTTTTGATTTCTGGTAGATCTTTAACCTTAGCATAAGATATTTTTTTATTTCATGACTAAGTGAAGAGCATTTATTGTTTTCCTCAAAAGAAGCACAGTATGTGTTTTTTTTTTTGTTTTTTTTTTTTTTTTTTTGCTTCTCTGAATGGCTGGTATCACCACTGTTGAGTTTTGGGGCCCATTAATAAGTACAAAGAAGTCAGTCCACCCCAAGCCCTGTAGCCATAGGATGGCTGATCCCAGGTGGCTGATAAGTGAGTGATGGATAGATGGGTAACACGTAAGTGTGGACACATTAGAAATAAGAATAGTTCACATCCTGAAAGGATATGAACAGCATGGGATTTTATGACTTGACTCAGAATAGAGAAAAACGCAAAATTTATTAATTGTGTGTTTCTGGGGTTTCACACTTACTATTTTCAGATTGTGGTTGGCAAAAACTGAAGCCCCTGAACACAAAACCTTGGTTGAGAAGTCAGCAGCGCTATTTGCTCTTAGCCGAAGACTTAACCAAGTCAGTACTGAAGTATCTCCTTCGGCAGTTTCACTTAAGGTACCAAGTACTTCTTCACCGAGAGTCTTGTTAGGAAAAGACAAGCCATTCCAGATGTTCTAACAGAGGGGAATTCAAGTTGTTTATACAGATGTTGAAATGGTAGGGGGCAAAAAGCGAGCAAAAAAGAAAAAAAAAGTTAGGAAAAGAACACAGAAGCCTCCAGGATAACTGATGGAAGTAGCAGAGCATAGGGGGGGGCAGCGAGAAAACACAATGTTTTATTCCAAGAACATAGGAGCTTGACCGGAGCAAAAAGGCAATCTTGGATTGTTTCATTTTGATATTTTTGTTACTTTTCCAAAGCTGTTGTAACATGTGGTTTGAGAAGAAGATGTAAGAGTGATCAAACAGGACCTGGCTGGGCCGTGAGGCTTCTGTCTGTCTAGCTCTCCTTCCTTTTGTTCAACTATTTCCATAAAATAGATCAACTGAAAGTAAGAAACTAAGGCATGCTGGTCGATGGGAAAGTTATCATGGCAATGTCTGCCATACCACTGGTCTCTACTAAATTCAAGATTTCCTGATGTGTGTGAACATGATTTTCTACTTGTGGGTACGTTCACTTGTCTCTTAGACCATCTCTCTCATTATTTTGAGGCTGCTTCTCTGGCACCTTCCGTCCTGAAGTGAATGACTCATGGTTTGTTCCTCCCTTTAACTTCTGCTGTGGAGATTTCCCACAGGTAGGAAACTGCACGTTTGACCTACAACAGTTTATGCGCCTTTCTTATCTCAGTGTTCAGAGTGGACCACGAGTTCCTTTGGATTCCCATCTGATGGAAGGCCGTGTATCTGTTGTTAAATGAGCTTGCTTTCATAAGGAAACAACCAGAATCCCACGAGGGACTAGGACTCTCTTTTGGCCTGGGTACAAAGAGCAAAATCAGTCAACTATTCTTGCAAGACACCAAATCCACTATTCATCAAGGTTTGTTTCCTCTTCTCAGTAACTGAACTTTTTTTTTTTTTTCCTTTTTGAGACAGGGTCTTGCTTTGTAGTTCAGGCTGGTTCTGAGCTCACTATGTAGTCCAGGCAAGCCTCGAACTCAGCAAACCTCCTGCCTCTGCCTCCTGAGTGCTGTGATTACAGGCATGAGCCACCACACCCAGCAGTAACTGGACTTTATACTCGTAATTCTTATAGTCTGAGCTTCCATGTCCTTCTTAGTCCTCTCCCCTAAGTGCACATGTACTCTCTGCTATGCACTTATCATCTTTTGGGCTTACCGTTCATCTCCTGCCACTGGCTTACTGTACAATTTCATGCGAGCCTGTTTCCTTTTAAGGTGAATTTTGCCTTTCACTGTGTTATATTCCCAGCTACCCAGAATAGTGTGGATACAGCATGTCTTCAAAAAGGTGCAGAAGTGTAGCTGAAAGTTAGATATCTTCTCTAGCCAGCAGCCCTCTCCAGCTCTCTTTACTGTCTTGTCTTTTGTCACATCTGTCTTAGGGAGCAGAGAAATTGGTAGAAATTTCCAGTTTATACTAGTTGTTGTACAGAAGTAGTGGGAGGTTTCTAGAGCTGATTGCATCCGAACTCGGTGACGCCGAACACCTGCTTTATGCGGCTCTTTGGGTCTTGAGGAGGAAAAGCAAATATTCACACACAGGACTACTGGTCTCTCTCCAAGTCTAAAAAATGAAAGCTATGGACGAGAGCTTAGATTTGGTCATTATTTTCCCCCCAATTTCATTAAATGTAATGAGTAGAAATAGAATTCCAAGTTTAGAGTTCTATTTGTAATGCATCAGGATGCTGATAAATTTAGCGTCAAAGACTAAAATTATGAATAGATAACTCTGAGACATCTTAACTTTTCACATTAAAATAGTTTTTGGGTTCAGCATTGTTTTCAGGAAATTTGCCAGATTTCTACTGTCTAAACTGTTCATTTTAGTCCTTCAGAATTTTTCTCCTAGACTTCATGTCATATAGTTCTCCAATAACAATTAAAAACCACATACCTTTTTGATAGTAAACTAGTTCAAATTACCTTATTACATGCAAAATATATCATTCCAGGGGTGGATGATTTGGGGCATTATATATCTTCGTAAATGTGTTATTACATTTTCTAATCACAGGCATAGATTCACTGTTCTCTGTTAAGCATTGTGATTATTTCTGTACTAAATCCCATACATTTAAGTTCTTGCATTTCCTTTTGAGTTGCATGAACCTCATTTGCGTTTGCAGCTTAAGGAATTGTAATAGAGTTCAGCAAAATAAAGGCTTATATGTGCATTATTTTCAAGCTTTCATAATCTGAAGCATACAAGGGCCTCTAAGCTATTTTTTTCCTACCTGAGTTAGTTTCCCGTCTTGACCAAAAACAGCAGTTATGTGGCCAGTCATGAAAATTGCATGACCTTTTCCTTTGGAAAACTGTCTGAGAAAATACATATACATATATTTTGGGTGGGTTATTAAAGGTGACAGTAAAAACAAAATATTATTTGTAAACAAATACCTTAGGCCACTGCCATCTCTGCACCACTTCAAGACACACCTACTTGTGAGACTTTCCATTTTCTGTGCTTCAAATTACGCTGAAATTATAGTCTACACAACTGATTATCAGATGGAAACAATGAAACAGAAATAAAATATCTTTCATACTCCTCCATGACTGATGAACCAGTGGTTTTTTTTTCCTCTGTTCTTAAATCTGCCATTTCTCTTGGATTAAACAGCTAAATTGAGCCACCTGTGAAGAAAACAACATGATTTATTTGCACTGAAGGTGATTCTCATCCTGACAAGCCCGGTGTACAAGCAGAAGCCCCGTTAGCTCGTTTTCCAGTTAAATACTTTTCCAAATGGTTTCTTGTGTTCACTTCCACACCCCACTTCCCTATATTGGGAATCACTAGTGAATGTGAAGGGTCCATTCACAGGCTGGGTGATTTTAGTTGCTGTTGAACTTCACTGAAAAAATGCATCGTTCTGCCTGGAAGAAATCTCCTGTCACTGTAGAGGTAGCTGCTATTGAGTCCCATGTTCCGTCCGTGGGGTTGTGCAGAGAAAGACATTCGAGAATGCCAGGGTAACATGGTCGCGAGGGCAGAAGGCCTGAAAATAGAAGCTCGAAGCTCTCCCATGATGACCAGAGGGCTTGACATTTCTCTTGAGAATACCTTACCTGCATACATCCAAAGTCTGATGAAGGCAATTTTATAAGAGTGTCTTAAAAATGACAATTTAAGGGTAGGGCTGGAGTTTTAGCTCAAATGGAAGCACACCAACCTTGAACCTACAAGGGCCCAAGTTTGATCCCTGGTACCACAAAAAAAAAAATTAATGGTAATCCATCAAATATATCAAAATTGGGCTATGAAAAATCTCTGATAATTACTTTTTTTGAGGTTTGAGTAGGAAAATTTTATTGAGAGGGAAAGCTTCTGCCTTAAGAGAGACAGAAGGGGGAACCCGGATAGTGGGTAACCCCCCTCTGATAAGTATTTTTAATTTAAAGGTTGTATTGAAATGATTTAAGATTTTTCTCTCTAAATATACTTTGGCTGATTTTTCTTATTTATCTAAAATAATGTGGAATGTTGCATTATTATGTTTGACTCATAGAAGTACAGTTTTGCATATACATGGGTTCGTCTAAATATGTGCATATAATTAGTATGTTAATATTCTTACAGTATATTCTGGGAGAGGAGTAAAGCCATTTGGTTAAGGTATGCAATTTACTGGGGCAAGTTTCATGACAGCGGTAGTGATATTATACTGACTCAAATGAACTTAAGGTCCCCGATTTCACTCTATAAAGTTATTATTTACCTTTTTCTTATTTGCTAAATCAGAATTACATTGCCTGTCTGCCTTTCTGAATGCACAAAAGAATCTGTTACACGGTGTCACAGATGACTCAGGAGCCTCGGAAGAGCACTAAGTGAGCACTAAATATCTCATTTCACATCATCTGAGGAGAAGATATAAAACATCTTTCAAAGTTTCATGTACACAGATGTTCAGTTTAACAATGGAAATAACCAAAATGTCCAACAAGGAAAGAATGACTAATACATTATTCTAGATGGAAACTCACAGAGCTATTAAAAATCACATTCATGTAGATTTCTTTGACAAAGAAAAAACAGTTGCTTCATTAAAGAAAAACACTGTGCCAAAACATTCATTGAGAATTGTCTCCATTATGCCAAAATATGTACTTTCAGAAAGATAAACTCACATTTAATTGTTCATGGTGTTCATTTCTAGATCATTTCTGATATTTTTAGCTTTGTCCCATTTTCTGATTTTTCCATCATTGATCATCATGCTCATGGTCAACTAAAATAAGAATGATATACTTTTATCATCTTTTATATCAAGAGCTTCCAAGTGTCTGAACATTCTTCACAGCTCACGTACCTAAAGACGGTGATGCGAGCCGGACAGTGCCGGACCGTGATGACAACGTCAGCCTGTTCCGTGTGCTTTCCAGCCGGCACTTCACCAGGATATTGATTTTAAAGTTTTATTGACAGATGCTAAGACACTGCTAGACACTGTTGCTCCCTCCGCTTGTCACTCCCTGGCTTTGATTGAGCTATTGACTATTTCCAAGGTGAGGCCAACTCCCATTGGTGAGATTGCGATCCCCTGAAGGATTCCAGTGTCCAGCCAGCTGCCCTTTCTCACTTTTGCAAAGCCCTGTGCTTTTGTGAAGATGTAAATGCTGTAGACACGAAGTTTTCCGCAGCCCGGACTTGCTCCTCACCTTCCGCCATACTTTGCCTCCTGCTCTTCCCACAGGCAAACGCTCTCCGATATCCATGGCTGGACCGTGTATCAGGGTGTGGCCCCAGGTGAGGATGCAGAGATGGTTTTTAAGCCAGACCTCAAAGATTTTATATGATATCTGTAAAACGGGAAATTGAAGGATGAGTTCCTCATCTGTAAGGAATCCAGAACAGGACCAACATGGGTGTGACATGAATTGAAACTGAGGATGGATTAAGATTTAGATAAATTAAAAAAAGAAGAAGAAGAAAAACATGAGGTCCAAGGATGCCATATAGAAAGCATGGCGAGCAAGGTGACCGGGGGTAACAGAGGGAAAACTACCCCAGCAGAAGTCTCAGTGTATTTTGTTCCGGGAAGAGACCAAACTTCAAGGTGAAAGGTGTTAGTCATTTCTCAAGGCTGGAAGGTTTTGTGTGTGTTCTCAGAATCGCACTTGTCAATAGGCAAATGGGAGGCTGGTGGTTGTGAGAGCACAGATTCTACGGACAGAAGTATCTGCACCTGTGAACAAGGAATTCTGTGGACATCCGTGTGGGAAGTATCTGCACCTCTGAACAAGTGCTGAGCATCGCTTATGAGGGAAATCCAAATGAAAATCACGGTAAGATGCTTTGCGAAGGCTACTAGTAAAATAGAACAAGTTTTGGTGACACTGTAGAGAACTTGGAATCCTTGCACTTTTTTGGAGGGAATGTAAAAGGACACAATTGCCGTAGCACACCAACTACTACAAATCTACTAATAACAGCCGACATAAAATCTGGTAATTCCACTTCTGGGAACATATTCAAAAGAAGTGAGAGTAGTAACTTCAACACTGTGTGTACACTCGTATTCACAGAAACATTGTGCCAAATAGACAAAACCCAAATGCTCACGGATGCGTGAATTCACCAACAAAATGTGGTAGGGGTAGATCTGGATTTAGATCTACCTCTATCTTTAGCTACATCTCTCTACACATATAGGCAAACACACTGCAGTGTTACTCAGTCTTATTAGTAGGAAGACAATCCTTGTGCACGTTACTACACAGATGGACTTTGACAACATGATTTTCACTGGAATAAACCAGGTAAGGAAAGCTTCCCAAATTTGTGGATGTGGAAAGCAGATGGTGGCTTTTAGCCACTCAGGGAAGAGAGAATGAATCAGAGTTCCACTATTGCAAGACAAAAAAAGAATTCTGAATGGCAAACACAAACATAATTAGCATGATAAACTTTATGTTAGATGTATTTTACCAGAATTAAGAACAAAAGTAGTTTTATATTTAAATGATTATGAATTCATTACATAATAAAACATTGACTTTACTTGAATTTGTAATGCAAAGCTTGAAGAAATTTTTACCAAGTATCTCTCTGGGTCTCTGAAATTTCCAGTGATGTTCACTGAATCCTGTCTGCCATCATGTTTTATTAGTGACAATTGTGAGAAATCCTGTTAAGGAATGCAAACTCTGTCCAAGGCAGTTAGGCATTCTGGGTCTATCTGAATACAGAGGATATGATCAGATCTTTGTTTTAGGGGGCGCAGAGTGGACAGGATTAAGAGGAGATGGATGAGAGCAAACCAATCAGGCACGAAGACCTAGAGATTGGTGAACATTTCCATCAGCTACAGGAGCAGTAAGGGGTCCACGGTGGTTGGCGTGCAGAGGCCATGGAGGAGAAAGACAGAAAATCTGGTTGGAGTTGAAGTTAGGCTGAAGAAACACATAAGGAGTTGGCGATTGTGGTTTAATATGACAAAAGGTACCTAAATGTAAAGGAAAGGGGAAATTCTTTGCCTTTAATCGGAGAACTGAGTGGCATCTTTGCTGTCTCTACTTCTCTACATCAGGATATACAATTACAATTTATGTTGATATAATTTATTAAATCGCTCACATTTGTGTATTTCCAGCAACCAATGTCTCTTGCCTCAAACATTAGCATAACCTAATCATAATAACTAATTATTTGGAAGTTCTGAATGTAGTCTCCAAACACATTCACCCATTTCTGATGTTTAAAAAAAAAAAAACCCTTCTAGTTTAAATTTACAGAAGACTCTTTTCGCAAATGGTGATGAGACTCTCTGCTAAATATTACCTAATGCTGAGTACTTGGCAGTGTTCTAAGACCTTTATGTGTTTTCCATCACTAATATCTAATCCCATGCAATAGCTGTCACTATTATCTGCAATCCAAAGTGAGGAAACCAGGCACACCCCCGCAATCCCAGTCCTGGTGAGGCTGAGGCAGGAGCTTCACCGTGGGTTCAAGGCCAGCAGAAAATTAGAGCTAGACTCTGTCTCCAAAAAGTTGGGGAAACCAACCCGGCCTTGGTCGTGTACATCCCAGAACTCTGTACACCTAGTTCTCTGCTGGCCGCAGGAGGGAAGTTGCAAGCTGGAGGTTGGTACGGGGCCATGGGGCATTCAAAGCCAAGCTGAGGCCTTGTCAGGAAGGAGGGAAGAAAAGGAGGAAGGAAGGAAGGAAGGAGAGAGAGAGAGAGAGGGAGAGAGAGAGAGAGGAGAAAGTTATGTGTATTTACTTTAAGTATTTTCCCAAGTTCACACATCTCTCATGAGCCCAGCTCCTGTTCAAACCATGGGCTGGGTCCTGGCTTAGCTCTAAGAACCGCCTCTGTCCTGGCGACTGCTGCTTTTCCACTCATAGTGCTACAGCAGCTACTTACTGCACATCTCACTGAAGTAGATGCCTCCAGACTGCTTTATGGTTCCTAAAAATGTTTTAGTGCCTCTAAGTAACAACTTGTACCCCACTGACGCCTCTACTACAGAACATCCGTTTTCCTCCCTGAATGCTACTGATCTTTCAAAGCCAAATCATAGGCAATGGTATCTTAGAAGTTTTACCAGCTCTTGGTATTGTCTCCTGCATAGTCAGCCCCTCTAATGAGTACTAAGTTCTTAAATTATGAAAGCCTTGTACAATCGCCCTCAGCATCCTTAAATAAGGTAGCGCTACGTCTGCCTTGGCTGCCCTACGATCCCCAGCCCAGGGCGGTACACACAGAACTACAAACAGAATTAAAGGAATTCCCTAAATTACATTCACAGAGAAGCAACGTGGATCACCCATGTTCTTCCACTAATGGGAAGGTCTTTGCTCTCCCCTCTTTTCTCCCAGCACAATTCTAAATGTGTTTTTATTTGATCTCTGGGGAACAGGTTTGGAAGAAGTCTGCTTTACAGTCCCAAACTTTTAGGAGTTAAATATCTTATTGAATTGGCATACAGAGGCCGGAGATTTAGCTCAGTGGTTCTAGCGCCTGCCTCACAAGCGCAAGGTCCTAAATTTGATTCCCTGGTAACCACATACAATGCTGGGCGTGGAGAGTCACGCCCACCAGCCATCAATACCACATACCACAGTGCTGGGCGTGGTGTGCTCACGCCTGTCATCCCAGCACTCAGGAGGCAGAGACAGGAGGATTGCTGAGTTCCAGGCTTGCCTGGGCTACATAGTGAGCTCAGGGCCAGCCTGAACTACAAAGCGAGACCCTGTCTCGAAAAAAAAAAAAAAAAATCTGGCATACAGGTGATTGACTGTGTCAAAAATCATATCTGAAACGGACACTTAAATTATTGGATGGAATATATGTGTTCCTAATGTACATGAAACTACCTTATGGGTAGAAGTAAGCCTCCTCCTTCACCATCAGAACCTTGACCCTGTGCAATAAAGCAATCACTGCTTACAGGCAAGAGTAAACTGTGAATGATCGCAACTTCTTAAACCTGCACTGTCTTGCGTTATACATGAAGGCTTAAAGAATTATGAAGTGGCACAGCTGAAGAAACTGTGTGGTGAAGGGGTTCAAAATTCTGAAAAATGACTTGTTGCCTCGTGGAAAGGTCCTATAATTCATGAGCACATTTCAGCAGCTAATGCAGTTTTGTGATACTTTATAATCCTTACACATTCCAAAGCCCCGGCTCTCTGAAGGTTAGACCTCAGGGATACACTTCAGAAAAGTTACATAAACAACGGTGAACCCGAGGCAGGGAGAGTGTACACTTTGAACATGTTGAAACTCTCCATATTAAGTCAGTTTAGCACTTTGATTAAAGAGTTTAATCAATCACCATCCTAAGCTGTTTATTAATCACTTTATCAAGCAGTTGATGCATTGCCGGTTTTAATAGAATCCATTTATTTTGATTTCTACCTACTTCATCTTTCCAAAGGGCTTTTTGAATCAGCAGTGATAAAAAGGAGAGGGAGAGGGAGGAAGAGAGAAAAAGAGAGTGGGAGAGCACGGTTGCATCCAAAACCCGGTGAGAAATCTCCAACTGCACCTAAATGTACTTTATTATCAACGCCCTACCACGACTTAGCCAATTTATTATGGGTAAGAAAAAGCGCTCCGCAGAGGGGGTGTTTGGGTGAGCCACACGGTTTAGCTCAGATAAACACAGGCCATTCGTTTGCTTTCACACCTGACACCCTCATGATATATGATCCTAATAAGATTAATCCCCACCCCACCCCCTCCAGCCCCTCTTTGTTCCAACCTGCTCATGAACTTCCACTTTTCTTCCTGGACGTTTTCCCGGCCTCAGGTTACAGCGTGTGGTTAGAGTTAAAGCCCTCGTTTCCTCACTACAAGGAAAACAAGATTTGTGGGAAGAAAACATTTGTTATATGGTTTAAATTTTGCTCAAAGGCTTTTACGTTCTTGCGCCTTTCACACAGAAGAGAGAGACTTGGAAGCGATCCACGTAGCCCAAGAGGAGGGCTGGATGGCGGATCATCAACACCACGCGAGTCTCACGGCGTCCTGACCGTCGCTCCTGCTCTGGGCCACCCCAGCCCTTCCCAAGCCCGGCCGGCGCTGCGGACGGGGACTGCTTCTCATGCTTCCTTCCTTCCAGCCTTTGTCGGGGAAGCTTACAGACATGACCGGTGTCACACAGATAAACACTGTGGCTGTATATGTCATCTTTCTCCACACAGTTCTACAAAAATCCTCCTCCTCCATTTCCCCAAGGAGAAATGTTACTAGAGAGGACATTTCCTTTTGACATTAATATCACAGGCAGAGAATACTAACTCGACCCTTGGGGGGGTCTCTGTGTATGCCTTGGCCTGTGTTAGATTACACAAATTATAATGCCTGCGTTGCGGAGCTGCGTTTCAGATATAGTAGCTCCTAGACACATGTGGGTATTTGACACGGGAATGTAGCTGCTTCCGAGTGAGATAGGCTCATAGATGGTAAGGGTGCTGATTTAATTTGAAACCCTAGGGGGATGGAGAGGGAGCTCAGTGGCCACCTGCCTTGCAAGCACAAAGTTGTGAGTTTGATCCCCAATAGCGC
>PVIC010053076.1:0-11941 GCA_004025085.1 Thryonomys swinderianus | reverse complement strand
ATGTGATGAGGGGAAGGAATAAATATGATACAGAAAGAAAATAAAAGAGCATGTATAAAGGGGGGAGGAGGGGGAGTGGGTAGGGATATGGGTAAAAATGAGAATTAACTTGTGGCATATACTGGTACAAATTTCCCAATGTTATATGTGATTTTGAGATGTATATAAATTGTACCAATAAAGAATTCAATAAAAAAATTAAGAAAGTACATTTAAAATAACCTATTTAAATGTGCTGTACCAGATTCGAATAGAAATAGTACCACGCTTGCATTTTCTTCCTGTTGAATATTTGGACTTGTAAATAATGGGGTTCTTTCCTTTGTTGTCTCCTGGGTGGTCCACATCATGGACTTTGTTAAATTTGCAAAACAGACATACTTCACATTGAAGAGCAAGAAGATACTGAATGTTTGTACTGACGCTGTTTGTACTAAGAGAGTGAGAAACTCTCAGGAAAATGATTTATCTTTCCTACAAAAAGGCCCTTGCATTGCCAATGTGTTTGTTACTCTTCCCGAGTTTGTAGGTAAAATTTTCTATGCTAATTGGAAACAAAAGGATAGTGAGTAGAATTTAGTCCTACTCCTTTCTTTTTAAGCATGATTTATTTCAGCTAATTAAAAATATCTTTTTATGAACATAATTTATTGAAAGTTTAATAGATATTGTATCTCAGAGGAGCTCGAGAAGTTTTCCCGGCACTAGGGGTTCTGGGGTGGCAGAAGGGCGAGGCCAGGTCAGAGAACGCGGGGCTCAAACCCTGGCTTCGTCGGGGGCCAGCTTTTACACCTGGAGCCGGTGGGTCTTCGGGCCCCTCTGTGACCACGTGGGACACCCGTGGGCTCCAGGGTGGCTTTGAGCAGAAAGCGAAGCCCGCCACGTCGAGCCTCGCGCGGCCCGTTCCCATCAAACAGCTGCCCATCACCGCTGACTGGCAGGCGCCACTGACCAGTAACTCCGTCCCCGTACCCAGCCCTGGCCTCTGCCATGCTGTGCTCGGTCTCCGTGACTTCCAGGACTCTCGCTCGTGTCACGTGAGTGTCACACCGTGTCCTCCTGCTGACGTAGCCTCGCACCGGAGAGCGTCCGCGTCGCAGCCCGCGTCAGACTTCCCTGCTTCCCGCGGGCGAACACCCGTCTGCGCTCCTGTGGCCCCTGCGCCTTGGGCGCTGCGATGCTGACGCCAGGAGCCGGTGAACGAGCTGCTCTGAGCTGAGCTGCGTCCCCAGCTCCTGGGGGCCTGAGTCACCGCTTTCCCTTCCCTGTGTTTCCCTTTGTGCGAAGGCCCAGAGGCGGCACTGCTGCTTCACGCAGTGACTCTCTGTTTACTTTCCGGGCAATGCGTGCACCGTCTTTACAGTGCTGCCGCCATCTTGCGCTTTTACGCGAGCTGCCAGGCTGCTTCTCCACTGCCTTGCCGACACTGGTCTTTTTCTCTAGCTTTCTTTCCCTTCCTTCCTTTTTCTTCCCTCCTTCTTCCCTTCTTCTTCCTCTCCCGGTTGTCCTCCTCTTCCCCGCCCCCTCCTCCTGACGCAGCAGTCCTAGTGGAGTGGTATCTCCCTGGTTTCCTGTGCATCTCGCTGATGACCGCGGTGCCCGGTGTCTTTCCTGCTCTTGCTTGGCTGTGTGTCACTGGACAGACTGCACACGTGTCCACTCAGGGCCTTTGTCCGTTCTCCGGCTGGGTAGTTCGTCAGCGCTCTGAGAGGACGTGAGTGACGCCGTGCTGCCTGGCGAGCTCTGCTGTCAGGCCTGGAGGCTGCAGCCCGCCGAGCAGCACGGGGGCACAGTCCATGGAGGGGAGGCGGGGGAGGACAGCAGGGGACAGTCCACGGAGCACAACCGGTGCTGGGCCCCGGGGACAGGAACATGACTGATGGCAGCGCCTAGAAAGATAGGAGCCAGCCAGGTGGGGCACGCACTGCCCATCTCCTGCGGGCACCTGTGCTGGGCAAAGCTTCCTGCAGATGGCCTCCTTACTGCCTATGCCCCTAAAGCAGTGAGGAGAGTAAGACAGGACGGGGCCCACGGGCACTGTAGACTCAAGCAAGGCTCCTCTGGAGTTGACCATCTGTGGCCCAGGACGTGGCAGAGATGGAGACAGCGTGGGCTGCATTCTATATTCGATGGCACCGTCTGAGCCTGCCCCTGTGAGTGTGTCCGTCTGGGAAGTGATGGCACTTTCTGTTTGAGGTCACTTTAAGTTAAGGATGTAATACAAGCTTTCTTCGAGGCTTCTCCAGTGGAGAGACACTGGCCCAGTAGAATGACTCATGATTCCCCATGGAATGATCCTAGTGTTACTGGACTTCAGGGAGCCGAAGGCTGAAGTAGGAGAATACTTCACAGTCAGGCAAGGCGAACCCACGCGAAGTGAAGTTCGTACTGCAGATTCTTGTGTGAGTCCAGAGCTCAGTGGAGTATCTTTCCTGGAATAATAACTCCATGCCTCGTTTGACTATATGCTGAAATCTGTTTTTAGTAAAGGCCCGGCTTTTGCATCTATCTTAGAATGAGTCTTGAGACTCTTGCTTTCTCGCAGAGGCTATGTGGACACGTCTCAGAGATGCCCGAGATCATGAACGTAGCCAAAGAAGAGACTCATGTTAGCTCATGGGCTTGGGAATTCCGGGCTCTTTGGAGACCCCGTTGCTCTGAGGCCCACGGCGAAGGCTCTTGCTGTCTGGGCAGCAGAAGGGGCAGAGAGGGTCGGCTCACGGTGCCCTGGGGCTACCGCTCGTGCGCCCTGAAGACCCCTCCCAGCCCATCTCGAGCAGCACCCCACAGATGCGGCTCAGCTGTGGAGCCTGAGGGCAGATGTGGATCCTGGAGCCTGTGCCAGGGAACTGTTTCATTTTGGCGAGGGGCCAGTGCAGGAAGAGCATCTTGTTACGGCCAGAAAAAGGGGCCAGTGGCGACCCTGTGACGTCTCGAGCATTCTCCCAACGCCTGCCCGTCACTTCCAGCTTTGAAGAGTCCTGGGAATCCGGAAGCCTTCACCTGGGACGTGCACCCCTGACTTTGGGGTTAGATGCCAGCCTGTGCCCTGTCCGGTGGACACCAGTTGACTTTCTGTTTCTCCTGTGCCACCGGCCCCTCCCGTGTCGCTCACGAGGACATGTGCTTCCCCTCTGGAAGAGCCCCCTCGGCCTCCCTGTCCTCTGTGCCCTCCCCGGTATGTCTCTCCCACCTCCTAAAGTGCTGACTCAGCCAGGGTTCATTGTGCCAGCACCTGGGGTGTCTGAAGTGAAAGGCAACGTCCGCTGCCAGAGCCCCGTGCCAGCTCTGTCCGTGGCATGTGACGAGGTGACTTCGCGGAGGCGCAGATTTGGTCTGCGCCTGGAGCCTGGAGGGCAGGGCCGAGCCCCTCGGTGGCGCCTGGCTCGTGTGCGCCTCTGCCGTGCTCTCTGGCGCCGTGTGGCACACGTGGCCTGTGGGATGCGTGGAGGAGCCGCACGTCCCTGGGAGAATGGTCTTAAGAGAGTGGAAGTGCGTACGCGGGGCGTGTGGTGTGCGGGGAAGGAGGTGCGTTTAGGGGCACTGTGGACTCGGGAAGGGGACACGGTGGCAGGGGTCCTGGCTGGGAGGTGCCGTGGCACCGCGGGTGAGAGTCGGGCCGTGGAGGAGGCTGGGTTTGCACAGGGCGGGAGACGGGCTGCGGACACAGGGACGGAAGAGGTGGTGCGGCCGGCAGCCGCGTGGGCTCCAGAGGGGGCGGAGGTGGAGACGCGAGTCTCGCAGCGGCGGGCCGAGGCTGGGGGGGCCGCAAGGCGCCGGGAGGGCTGCAGGGCCGGGGAGACCCGGGAGAGAGTCGTCGCGGAAGCCAGGAGAGGCTCAAGTTAAGTCTGTCGATTAGGGCTGAGGATTAGAAGCGGAAAGCTGTGGAAGGATGGTCGGACTCGGGAGCGGCAGGGCAGGCGGTGCCGTGGCGGAGACGAGGGCGGAAGGGCTCAGGGCGGAGGGCAGCGCGGCGGCGGCTGTGGGCTGCTCCGGAGAGGAGGTCGGCAGAAGGGAGGTCAGACGAGAACAGGAGCCCGCGAGCCCTGGAGGAGGACCGCGTGGTCGTTTGCTCTTTTAACCCGGCTTGGCTCTGCCCCTGCTGACAGTGGACTTGCACCCTGAGCTGAGCTGGCGTGAACCCCCTAGGAGGGGCCGTGTGTCGGTGCCCTCCGTGCCAGCCGTGTGTCTCAGGCATTGCACACACTTCTCTCAAGAAACCACCCACAGTCCCCGTGTTCGGATGAGGGATCTGGCTCGGTGAGCGCCCACAGCTCCCTGCTCCTGCAGGGCTCAGCACGGCGTGCAGCACGTGAGAGCTGGGTCTGCGGGCACAGTGCCACCCCGTGGCTTGGCACGGTGCTCCCGGGTGTTGGTCCACGGGAGATGAAGGGTTGTGCCATGAGGAAGGCCTGGGGAGAGAGGCCTTCACACTCTGACCCTACGCGCGCGACGTCCTGGAAGCTGAAGAGACACAGAGGGCTCGGGGTCTGCTGCGGTGGCGGGGCCACAGGGAAAGCCGGGCGGTGGGTGCAGCCTGGGCGTGCTGGGCCGTGAGCCACTGTGCCGTGGTGGGAGAGACCCTGCCTTTGCTGCGTCCACAGGACGGTGCCTTGGGCCGCCAGGAGTCTGTCAGGACAGGCTCGTCGTGCTGCCCCACCCCACACGGACGACCATTTGTAGTCCAGGAAACTGGACTGTGGGAGAGACTCGAAGAGCTTGGTTCCTGAGCTGGAGTTTTACGCTAAACTTAAAATTGCTCTAAAAAAATGAAGTCTACTGAAATGTTTCCTGTCAGGACCAGGTGCCTGCGCAGCAGTTTCCTTGGTGGGCCTGCTCTTTTCGGGGTTACGTAGTACAGAAGGAAAGAAAAATAACACCCCTCCCAGAGAAATAATCAGCCGAGCACATCGGTAGTTACCAGAACGCAGGCTGCAGCACATCCTGTTTTTGTAACCTCTAGTTACTGAGGAGGCTGCCCGCACCGCAGGAGGGACCCTGGGCTCGCTCTCAGACCGTGCTCACGCTGCTGGGTCCGCGTCAGTGCGCGGGGTGTGTGTGTGTGTGTGTGTGTGTGTGGTCTGTGCTGCGCGGACTGAGGAGAGGCGGGAAGAGAAGCACGCCACGGCGCTCCGTGGGGCTGGCGCCCCCTGCAGGGTGAGTGGGGTCTGTGGGAGGAGGGGCTCACGGGGAGAGCAGCGTTGCACCCGTGTCCACGTGTGTGCTGCCCACCGGGGCCGCCGTCCTGGGGGCCATTCGCAGCTGGGAAGTCTCTGTGGTCAGCCAAGGTCACCTTTGGCCCCTGGAAGCAACTGACGCTGCCTTCCGATGCGAAAGACAGGTTAGCGGCCTGAGCCTGTTCTGGGCCGGACATCGCGAAATGCACTCCTGTCAGCGAACGCACATCTTCCCAGCATGACGCTGAGTGCCTGGGAGACCCCCTTGTCACGGGTGTGAGCGTGAGTACGTGTGCATGCGTGTGCGTGTGTGTAGGAAGGCACTGATGTTTTCGTAGGTGTCTGAGCTGCCACCCTGTAAACACAAGCGGGTCTGTTGTCCCCCAAACACCTCCTCCTGAGTGGGACCTTCTGTTTCTGTGGCAACATGGGAGATGGGGACGGTGGCTGTCGGGCCGGAGAGTTGCTCTCGCCGCGCGGTCACCTGGCAGGGAAGCCGGCTGCGTGGCACCTCCGGGACTGACAGGGAGCCTGCGGCCGTGTCCCGACCCTCCCGGTCGCCAGGTGCTCCCTTCTGTCTCCTCGTCCCGTGACACAGGTGACAGACCCAGCAAATGGATCACCCAGGGCTTTGTGGAAGAAGATAGCCGGGCCACCCGGGCCACCACCTGCAGAGGCCAGAGGACCGAGGCGATTGTTTGCGATTGTTTGCAGAGCACGCGAGAGCTGCACCCAGGGCCTGTCCGCTCAGGGCACGGCCACCGTGAAGTACGCCCCGGGGGTAGACATGGCAAGAACCAGTCTCCGTCTTTCTCTAGTCCGTGCATCTTGCCTACTGAGGAACCCCAAGAGAAATGCACAGACAGCATCTAGGAGGACCAGCTTCCGGGTACAGCAGGCAGGAAGGGCCGGGTCTAGGAGGACCAGCTTCCGGGCACAGCAGGCAGGAAGGGCCAGGTCTAGGAGGACCAGCTTCCGGGCACAGCAGGCAGGAAGGGCCGGGTCTAGGAGGACCAGCTTCTGGGCACAGCAGGCAGGAAGGGCCGGGTCTAGGAGGACTAGCTTCCGGGCACAGCAGGCAGGAAGGGCAGTGGCTCGGGGTGGTAGCCAACACGAGCTGGTCCGAGTCCTGGTGAGCATATAGAGTGCCGGGACTGAACATACTGACCCAGGTAAGTGTGGAGCGTGTGACCCGGAGAAGAGGAAGCCTGTATAAATGTAGCTGAGCTTAACGGTGATGTGCGATGAGGACATTTTGGCTACATGTTAGCCATGGCGCACCTTGGAGGCTCTCCCTGCTCCTCATGGTCAGTGTCTCTTTCACACATCACTGTTGTGACAGAACAGGCTCAGGGAGTGCCCTTTGCCCTGGCAGTGTGATGTGTATGTAGCCCAGGCCTCTTTCAGTTTGGAGACAAGGGTCATTTCACAGATTAGATGCATCGAGCACTGCAGCCCTAATGGACAACTACGAGAAAGATGCACCCAGCCTGTGCCGGGCAGACAGGGACAGGCGTCCTTCTCCCCGGAGGAAGGGGAGAGGACCCGGGCTTGGCGTGGAGAGCTCAGCTGTGGAAGCTGTACGGAACCTGTAGTTCCTCCCTCCTGCCCGTGCCCCCCCCCCCGTGTGTGTGTGTGTGTGTGTGTGTGAGAGGGAGAGAGAGGGAGGGAGAGGGAGTTGGAGAGAGCAAATGGATGTAGATTCATAAAGTAATTTAGCTACACATAGTAAGGAGGCCCCATGAATTAGTAATCAGATATGCTTGGAGCGAATTAGTAAATGCGAGTTGCTCTTTTTAATGTAAAATTATGCAAACAATCGTCTCTCATAACCACTGGTCTCCAGCACTGACGAACCTGAGGCCTAACTAGACTGGTCTTTGTGGTGCCCCTGCCGTGCCTCCCAAGGGACCCGAAGTGCCCAGGGTGTCGGCGCAGAGGCTCAGCCCTGCCCGGGCCCGCCCCTTTGCACTGCTTGGTTTGCACACCTTGGAGTCTCATGGTGCAGAGAGGGCGGCCGAGGCCGGATCTCAGCAGAGAAGATGGGTGACGTTCACGCCCCGCGGGGCTCTTCCTCCTGCAGTCCGAGTGAGCCCGGGTCTGGAGCCCTGTGAGGCCTGGGACACGGGGAAGGGCTGGAGGAATTTTTGTCCTCCAGACTCACTTGACAAGCATGGAGCTGATGCCCACAGAGGCCGAGAGACGTGTTCAGGGTCACAGCCCTGGTGACGGGCAGTAGCCGCTGTCACTTACCTGACTCTGTCTTCAGCCTGGGCATGTTTCCATGTGTCTGAGTTTGGAGTGTTCTAATTTGGCTTTCCACTGGGAAATGAATATTTGTTGCCTGTGGGCACAGTGGTGAGAGATAGGCAAGGTCCTTGCTCGCGCGGGGCTGCAGTGGGTTGATGAGCGTCTACCCCGTTGTAATACGGACGATCATGACCAGTTCTTCTGGGGAGCTCCCTGTGTGCCAGGCACGGTGTCACACAGACTTTTAAGGGAGCTGGTTCTCTGCACGCTCCTCCCACTCTTAGCACAGAGAGGAGTCTTGTCGAGATCACGCGCAGGAGTGAGGACAATGTGTGGGGCTGAGGCGATTTTGTTCTCCGAACTCGGGATTTAAAGGAGACCAGTGGCAATGATTTTGCTAGTTATGGACTCAGCTGAGGCTCTCAGAGGCTAAGCGGTTAACATCCCTCCAGGGAATTTTATTCGGGAAAATTGGCTTGGAAGGCAGGACACGTGGTTTATAGCCTGGCCTTTGGTTTCCCAGCTCTGGAGCCACCTCGTGGAGGAAGAGTAGCCTGTTCGTGGGGTTCCTGGGGGAGAAAATGAGGTGACCGCTACAAAGTGTGAGGTGGAGACATTGCTGCACAAGCCTTCTACCATGCAGGGTTGTGCTTCTGTTGGAGAGACAGGTGGAAAGGGCACTGGAAACAGAGGCACCTGTGGCATCACCTGTCAAGAGCTTTTTGTTTAGTTTAGTATAAGGTTTCTATTGTCTCCCCCCAACACACACACACACACACACACAGAGGAAATCACCTACAACATTAGTGTAATCTCCACACATTTTCAGAGGGATCAGACTGTGCCCAGAACCCAGCTCATAGCACAGAGCCTCTGTGAAAGCCCTGGCACCTTCATGCCACCCCCTTGCTGCAGAGACAGTCGGCCTGGCTTCCGGGCCCCGCTGTCTCCTGCTCTGGGGCTTGTGTTGCGGGCACCCTGCGTACTGTCCTCTGTCCAGTTTGGACCCCTTGGGCCCATCGTTTGGGAGGCAGCTCTGCTTTTGTGTCACGCGCTTGGGGCTCATCTGTTCTCCCGGCTCTAGGCTGTTTTGTTGCATGGATGATCCACAACTTCTGTGTCCATGTTGCAGCTGATGGGCTTGTGGGTTGTTTTATACTTTTGGCTTTTGGGGATAGTGTTGCTGTGAGCTTTCCTACATAGGTCTTTCAAGAATACATATATGTATGCATTTTGCACATGTGCCTGGCTGAGTGATGGGGGTGTATGTTTGTTTGATACTTGTTCCAGTTACTTCTCTCATTGCTGAGACAAAGTGCTGGACTCTTAGAGCGAAAGGAGAAAAAGCTGATTTGGGTCACAGTTTGTAGAGGCTTCGGTCCATAGTTGGCTGCTCCAAGGCAGAGTGGTATATGGCAGTGGGACATTGAAGAGGAGAAACGGTTCATGGCTGGCAGGAGACGGCAAAAGCAAGCAAAGGACTAGACACATCTGGTGTGTTGCTTATATTGTACCCAGGTTACCAGGATTAGTGTGGTGCCAAACCGTCAGTGGACTGATTCAGTAATCATCCGCCATTAACCCTGGCACCCTTAGTTCTATCACTGCACCATGAATCAGTCCCATATGCTAGGTCCAGCTACTTCTGAAAGGCCACCTAAGACTGCATAAGGCTTCAGGGGACGTCTAGACTCAAACCATAATACATTATTAGGTACAGATAATTTTCCAGTGATTACACTGATTTATCACTCTCTTACAAATGAAATATTTTTTAATATCTATAAAATTTTATTGTGTCCACAATAGGGTCATGTAAAAATATGGCTTTAATCATATGAAAAACGTATGTCTGGTTTTTACTTTGGTCACGCTCTCTTTTTGTTATGTTCTCAGATAGTGTGGAACAGAGTCTCACGCCCATTACCCCAGCTTGTGGGGCAGAGGGCTGTTCCCGTGAAGAGGTGGATGCATGCGGCCCAGGCAAAGGGAGCCGTGTGTCTTCAGAAAGGTCGGACCTGGGCAGCGGTGCCAAGTGTTTTTCCCTTGGGCTTGAGTCCAGGACTCTCGGGCTGTCTGTTCTTGCCGGGTCTGTACTGAGCAGGTCACTGCCACGGGGCACAGCCAGCAGCGACCGTCCGGAGGGACTCCGCGTCTGTCTTGGTGGCTTGCTTCTCCACCATGTGCCGTGCTGAACGTTCTGCTAGCCGCTTTCTGAGGGAAGCCACGCTGCAGTCACTGTTGGAATCCGGAGCCTTCTGTGTGACCTAAGCCTCGGCCCCTCGGGAAGCTCCCTGCTCCCACGACTTCCTAGACACAGAGCATGTAAACCTCGGCTACTAGACTTAGACACCCTTTGTTTAGTTTAGATGCTACATGAATTACACAGAATCATCCAAGTCAGAAAATTGCAGTGGCCATGATTTTAAATTAAAAATGTGAGGTGGAGTTAAAACAACAAAACAAAAGACATCTAATGTTTAATGTAAAGGTTCACCAAGAATACTTACAAATTTGCATGCTTCTTTATAAACAAGGAGCACAGATGGCCACGCTGAGCCAACTCAGTCTGTGTCAGGCAGGAAGCGTCCTCCACAGGAGCTCAAGGCCGGTCTCAGCTGTCTGTGCTCCGGGCAAGTCAGGGGCAGAGATGCCCCTCACGGACCAGGCAGAGTGACTCTTGCTGGTGCTGCTGTACCTCAGAGATACTTGCTGTGCTCATTTTGGGGGTTTGGTAATAATTTGGGAAGTGATAGCCTGAAATTTATATCCTTGTTTCTACCTTTCAGATCCACTACTTAAAACAGAGGAAGTATGTATTTCACTGCATCCCCTTTACTCCTACAGATTATTTTCTCTGGTACTTATTTGACTCCACTGTTGCTTAGCATTTCCAGCTAAGGCCCACTCTGTCATCTACTGGTGGTTTGCAAAGAATCTATATATTTTTAAAAATTATCATTGAGTTTATTGGTACATTTTAGGTGTAACTTATCACATTCATCATTGAGAATTTGGACCTGTACATGATATATCTTTTTTTTTTTTCTTTTTTGCTTTTTGGAGACAGGGTCTCGCTTTGTAGTTCAGGCTGGCCCTGAGCTCACTATGGTGCCCAGGCAAGCCGCCGCGAACTCAGCAATCCTCCCGTCTCTGCCTCCCGAGTGCTGGGATTACATGATATATCTTGATTCTTATTTTTCCCCATTTCCCCGGCCCTCCCTTCATCTTCCCTCAATAAACATAAGCTTTGTTTCTGTTTTTTCCTTCTTACCCTTGATTTTTTCTTTCCTTTGCCCTGGGCCCCTCCTCAATTCCCTTTCCTCTTTGAACATTTTCTTCCTATTTCACATTTTCTATTCTACATTTTGGTCCTCATTTACACTTTCAGTTTCTCACACCAGAGAGATGATTTGGTATTTACATGTGTGTCCTATTTATAAGAGTCTATGTTCTATATAGAAGAATATGTGGCCTGTGCAAATAACTTCCTACTGTACATTCTTTGGGCAGAAATATTTGTAAAACTCCAGACCAGAGGTGGAGCTGTTATAAGGTATTGTGGTTGGAGAAGTTTGGGCTTCTGATGATTTGAGGTTGTTATTTTTTCACCTCAGGCACAGAAATAAAGATCCTAATTTGAGAACCTATTAAAAAGGATTAACCTGGTCTGGGGCTTCATTTATATGTGTGGTGCTTTTCTGGCAGTGGAGTGATTCATGTTAGTCAGCGCATGCACAAGACTAGATGCTCTTGTTCTCATAAATTAATTTACTTAGAGTAATTAAAAACTAGAACTGAACTGTCATTTCACTGCCATATTTCAGTAAGCTGAATTAAACTTTCAACATTATTCAAGGCAGCAATGTAGTATATTTAGCATCTTTTTAAAAAAGCAAGTCTGGGAGCTTTTCTTATTTCTATAAATGTTTTGCTCAGTAGCTAGCCTTTTGTGGAAACTCAGTAGATTTTAAAATGAACACTCGATTCATTTAAATTACTCTTCTTTTTGCTTTCAGGAAAGAAAGTTAAAAGGAAGTCTAGAAGATTAGTCATTCCACTCCTTGACAGACCGTTCTCATGTTCTGATGCCAGTGAACGTTTAACTGATCCAAATGTTCTGAATGAATCTGTCATTGGAGGGCACTGTATAAAAGGGTCTTTATTACACTGGGGTGCCTTACGGTGTTACTTAGGCTGTCTTCCAATGTTAATTCATGAGAACCTCTAGCTAACTTAACCATGGAATGTGACTCTGGGTCAAGTCCATGAGAGATTTGCTTGAAGATCTTTATGGCCTTAACAAAAGTATGGAAATTTAGTAGTCAGTTTTCTTTATAAAGTCTACAGTGGTCATATTTAAATGATAAATCTAAAATGAGATACCAGGTGTGGTGGCTCACACTTGTAATCTTAGCACTCGGGAGGCAGAGGCAGAAGGATTGCTGAGTCCGAGGCTTGCCTGGGCTACACAGTGAGCTCAGGGCCAGCCTGGACTACAAAGCGAGACCCTG
>PVIC010053075.1:0-11964 GCA_004025085.1 Thryonomys swinderianus | reverse complement strand
AGTAGAAGCACATGACATTTTTGGAAATGTCCTAAACTAGTGTATAGACCTACCTTAAAAAGAGAAAATGTAAGTTCATTTTACTATTCATTAAGTTCATTTTACTATTAATAATCCCTTTTTAAATTTTACTGTTGCTAAATTATATGTAAAACTAGTCAGTTCCAGGAATTGTGGACACATCTTTAATATAGTACAGATTTTTAGATCATTGTTATATAGGCATTAGACATTAAGACATGCATCTTAATTGGTCATGTTAAAAGAAACAATGCCTATATTTTAAAATATGTGACTTTGTAAGGTAATTTGGGGATAATAAGGAATTATAAAGTCAAAGTAGGTAGATCCATGGGGGGGCAAATAAAACAAGCTCTGATTAGGAAATTCAGGTTTCAGTGAAGCACCTACAGCTGCTCTTTGGAGTGGGACATTGTCTAAATTGGCTGACCTCCCTGATAAGCCATTTGTACTGGCAAGACAGCATCCTATAAATATTAGCCTTTGTTACTGTTGTTATTCTAAAGCCAGGCCATGATTAGTTAGTTGCTTGAAAAGGAGTTAAAATGACCTCTTTATATTTTTGCATTTTGTTTTTTCTTCTTTTATTTAGATACTGATTTGGTCCTTGTAATTGGAGCTAATGACACTGTTAACTCAGCAGCTCAGGAAGACCCCAACTCTATTATTGCAGGCATGCCAGTCCTAGAGGTCTGGAAGTCAAAACAGGTAAAGTTTCAGACTTGTATTTCATTCTGACCACCAAAACTGCTTAAAATAGGCACACTGGGCTTTTTCATCCACTCGATGAGAAATGACAATGTCTTTTAAGAAGCCCAGAAGTGACAATATGTTCAGAGCCTGACTCACTGTGTCCAGCTTCTGTCAATTCTCTGGAAATCAGAGAACCAGAGTGAATGCGTCATCATGAGTAGAACCAGATGAGATTATGTGGACAGACTATCACAATCTGTACAGCTGAACAAACCAGCTGTGAGCTTTTGAGATGAGTTTAGCCAGATTCCAGATCCAGTCCTGTGAAGCAGACGGCTTCCCTCTGGGGCGGTGGCTCAGGACAGTCACCTCCGTATACTAAAGCAAACAGATCTTTAAAATTTTTTGGAAAGGAATTTGTATGTTGTTATGAAATGTCTAGCAGAAAGATGATTTAGAAATGCAAACAAAAACATGGCATAGAAAGGCAAGTTTTATTCTGATACATTATTTCTGAGAAAAGCTAATTGCTAGACTTTGGGGAAATCAGTAGTTTACAAATATCCCCCTGCCTCAGCAGGGTTATATCTCTTTACCCACTCCTAAGTCGTGTTTGCATTTTAAGAATTACAATGACTTACATACACTTTCCCTTTAACTTTGTTTCCTTTTATTGTACACCTGTAAATTTAAAATTTAGTATTTAAGATGAGACAGTGAATAGATATGAAATACACTTGCTTGTATAGAAATCCTATCAAGGGTGAATATTTGAGAGTTTGTAGGGTACATTACTAATTTATATAACAATGCATGAATAAATTTTCATTGCTTCCATTTTTGTATCAATTGTGTATATCAATAAAATTAATTAAAGTGAAAGAACACTAACATAATGCAGTCATACATTTAAAACTACTCCCGGTATATTTTTCAAGTCTTTGTACTAAAGAATTAGTAGTGATGTATTCTTTGTTCATGTTAGGAAAGAGGTTCTGGTGTGTTTTTGCATATAACTGGGTGAACATAGAAAATGTACTATGTGTTTTCAAATGCTAAAAGGGTTGTAGGGTGGGTAGGGATATGGGTAAAAGTGAGAATTATCTTGTGTCATGTACTGATCCAAATTTCCCAGTGTAGAATGTGATCATGAGGTGTTTATAAATGTACTAATAAAGAATTCACTTAAAGCTAAAAGAATGGAGTTCAGATATTTTCAGACATATATACACATCAGAGGAGGTGGATAAGTCTAACATATTCCAAATATTATACAATGTATACATATATAAAAATATCACCCAGGACTCTACTTTTCTATTTTTATGGACCATAAAATTAAATTTAAAAAGAGAAATTACAGTTTTAAAAAACAGCAATATCACAAAACGAAGTTAGGTTGATAATGTTTGTGCACCTAAAAGGTTCTAATGAGGTCTCATTTACTGTTTGGTTTCCAGGTCATTGTCATGAAGAGGTCTCTGGGGGTTGGCTATGCTGCAGTGGATAATCCAATCTTCTACAAGCCTAACACTGCCATGCTCCTGGGTGATGCCAAGAAAACCTGTGATGCCCTGCAGTCAAAAATTCGAGAGTCTTACCAGAAATGAATGCTGCAGATCAGCATGTCCAGTAAAACCACCTCTTCAGCTACAGGAACACATGGGTGATATGCGTCTGAGATAAACCTTTTGGAAGAAAAAGAGACTGAAGAGAGCCAAATGGATAGAGGGAAAATTTTTAAGAGCAGTGATCCCTTGATTTAAAAAAAAGATTTAAAATTCTAAATGTGTCTGTGCATATTTTTTGTCTACGAAGCAAAAGTATTTTATAGAAGGAGAAAGAACAACTTCATTTTAGACATAATCCTGTTGGATTTTTAAATTACCTGTCAGTATCCAGAAATATTTTCAGAAGTTGAATGTTTAGAATTTCCAGACTTACATTATGCTTAGGTCTGAAAAATATAATAGTATAAACACTGCGGGAACCTGCATTTATGTTTTCAGCAAACGTGACTAATTTGAAACTTTTGTAAACTCTTAAGCTGTTCTCTTGCATTTTAGTGATGGCCAAAATTGATTGTACCTGACCCATTTCAGTTTTTCAAATTGTACTTCAGATTCTGCATTTCCAGGGTATATTTTCTCACTTCTTTTTAATTCACGAAAGGACTAGATAATCTTTCAGTGGTGATGGAAACAAATTATTTTCTTTATATGTTCATTGAAACATACAATTTGTATTTTTGAAAACCCCATTTCCAAATGGAGATCTCTTTAATTTCAATCAATTTATAATGTGTAATATTATATTAAATACATGAGTGGGATTCAACTATTTGACTAATAAAACAAGTTTATCATGTTTTCATATGATGTAGCAGTTGTCTCTGGTGAAAAAAAGGCTAACATTGAATAGTTCGGCCTGCTACTCTGAAATAGGTGAAATTAATCTGTCTTAACTGTTCAAACAAATGGATATTTTTCAAACTAGACATGTTTTGACATCCATATACTTATGACACTTGAGAGACTTGGTGACACTGTCTTGTCAGCTACCTCCTTGTTCATCTAAGCACCATTAAAAAACATGTCTTTCATAGAAAAAGTCTAGATTTTGTGACTTTACTACTGTGCCAACAGCTTTAAATATAGGTGAATGTGATATACAACTAAAATATCTGTCTCTCTGTTAATCAATTTGGTATGAAGTTTCTCAGAACAACTTAACTCCTCAAAAACTATCTCTGAGCCAGAAAAAACTAGTGTAAAAGTTCTAAATTATAATCTCCATATACTCATGTTTACCATACAATATGCCGTACTTGTTGATTTAGTAATTGATTTGTTTTTGCTGTGCCTGAGATTTAAGGTGTGTGTGTGTGTGTGCACGTGTGTGTATATGTGTTTGTGTTAAAGCAGGAAAGATTTTAAATTTAGTTTTAGTGCAATTTGTTGGATCTGAGTTGATTAATACGTTAGGACTGCAGTTTATCGTGAAAGTTGTATGTGAAGAAACTGAAGTCTCTTTGCTCATGTCCTTGTTCTTCTCTTCTTGTAACTGTAGGTCTATCTGGAAAGTGGCAATTTGGATTCTTCCAAAAAGACAGCCCCTGCATTCCATTTA
This sequence comes from Thryonomys swinderianus, assembly GCA_004025085.1. Lineage (NCBI taxonomy): Eukaryota > Metazoa > Chordata > Mammalia > Rodentia > Thryonomyidae > Thryonomys > Thryonomys swinderianus. The sequence continues at coordinate 8,121 of PVIC010053075.1, read as the reverse complement.
AATGAAAAACAGTCCTACTTGGATGTTAACTTATTTTTGTCATTTATAGTAAGCTTTATATATAAAACTTTTGTTTAGTATGATCTAATTCTTTGAAGCCTGCCAATCTTGTCATCTAATTGTGTCAAATGAATTGAAGATTCGTGTTTCAGTTGTCTTATTGTTGATTAGGACATTTAAAAGATTTTTGGGTATATAATTATGCTGTTGGGGTTCTGTTCAGAAAGTCCTTGCTTCTATCTATGTCTTCAATACTCCAACCTACTTAATCTTTCACAGATTTAGTGTTTGTGTTTTGATATTTTGATCCAGTTGGATTTAGTTTAGTATGCTGTGGAAGATGTGGGTCTAGATTCAGTCTTCTGCATGATAACCAGTTTTCCTAGCACCATTTGTAAAGAGGCAATCTTTCCTCCAATGTGTTTTTACATTTTTGTTCAGATGGCTGAATGTGTCCGGGGTTGTTTTTGTATCCTCTCATCAGTTGTATTGATCCACATCTGAGTTTTTGTATTAGAACCAAACTTTTTAAAATTAGCTTTGTAATTTAACTTAAAATCTGGAATTGTGATGTTGCTTGCTTTGTTTTTGTTGACCTGCATTGCTTTTGCTATTCTAGATCTCTTTTGGTTCCATATGAACTTTGGGATTGTCTTGTAGTTCTGTGAAGAATGCTTTAGTATTTTGAGTGGGATTGTATTAGATCTGTATATCCACTTGAATATATGACCACTTAATATTAATTGGTTCTGTCTATTCAAGAATGGGATTCTTTGCATTTTCTATGTCCTCTTTGATGTTCTTTTTCAGAGTATCAGATTTTTGTGGTAGGGGTCTTTCATTTCCTTGGTTAGATTAATTTCTGTGTATTCAGTTTTACTAGATGCTATTGTGAATATATTATTTTCTAGTACTTGGTGAGTTCATTATTGGTTTATATGAATGCTACTGGGTGTTGTCTCTTGATTTTGTATCCTGCCACGTTGCTGAATTTGGTGATTAATTCTAGGAGTCTTTGATAAAACTTTTTAGGTCTTCTCTGTAGACGATCATGTCACCTGCAAGTAATTTTAACTTGACGTCTTCTTTTCCTATACATATCTTTTTTTATTTCTTTCTTTTTGTTGCTCTGGCTAACATTTTAAGAACTACATTGAGTAAGACTGTTGATAGTGGACATCTTTGTCTTGTTTTGATTTTAGAGAGAATGCTTGCAGCTTGTAAGTATCATGTTGGCAGTTAGCATCTCATGAAATTTTCTTTTTCAAGATTGAGGCTAAGTCCTTTTATTACCAATTTTCTTTAGGGTTTTTAATCATGAATGGGTGTTGGATTTTCTTAAAGGCCTTTTCTTCATCTGTTGAGTTGATCATGTGATTTTTTTGCTTTTTGAGACAGGGTCTCGCTTTGTAGTTCAGGCTGGCCCTGAACTCACTATGGTGCCCAGGCAAGCCACTGCGAACTCAGCAATCCTCCTGTCTCTGCCTCCTGAGTGCTGGGATTACAGGCATGAGCCACCACGCCCAGCATTATGGTATGCAGTATTGATTGTTGGTGGGCGTGTCTCCACGCCCAGCATTATATGTGGTTACCGGGGATCAAACTCAGGACCTTGCGTTTGTGAGGCAGGTGCCGGAACCACTGAGCTAACCCTCCGGCCCTGATCATGTGATTTTTATCCTTGGTTCTATTTATGCAGTGTATTAGATTTATGACTTATGTTGAACCATCATTGCATCCTGGGGTTGAAGCCTAATTGGTCATGATCTTTTTAGTGATTTATTTCACTTACTTTGCCATAGTCCTGTTGTGAATTTTAAAGTCTATCTTATTGAACAGATTAGCTTGTAGTTTTTTTTTGTAATTGGGTCCTTGTCTTGTTTTGAAGGCAGGGTAATGATAGCTTCCAGGAATGAGTTTGAAATTAGTTTTTTTCTTTCAATTTCATTAAAGAGTTTGAAGAGTATTGGCATTATATCTTCCCTGAAGGTCTTGTAGAGTTGAGCAGTGAATTCATTGGGTCCTGGCTTTTGTTTAGGTGTAGGTTTTTTTTTATTGCTCCCTCAATTTCATTGCTCATTACTGGATAGCTCCAAATTGTGTTGTCTTTGTTCAGTTTTGGTAATTAATATGTGTTTAGGAATCTGTCCTTTTTTTTTTTTCCAAAGTTTTCCAATTTGCTGGAGTACAGTTTTTCATAGTAGATTCTATTATGTAACTTTTCATGGTATTATTGTTATTTTTGCTTTTTTTCATCTCTAATTGCCTTAAACTGAATTTTTTCTTTCCTCTTTTTGGTAATATTGGGTGAGGTTTTGTCTGTTTTGTTTATTTTTCAAAGAACTAGCTCTTTGGTTTGATTATTTTTAATCCATTAAATGTATTGGTACATTTTAGGTATACATTATAAACATTTTCATTATTGGGAATTTGTACCTATACATGATATATCTTGTTTCTTATTTTTTCTCATTCTGATTCTCGTTCCCTCCCCTTAGTCCTTCCATTCTGCCCTGTTATTGTTGCAGAGCTGCATATGGGAAGGTGAGGTGCAGGGTCACAAATGCACATTAGACTCTGGGGAGGTTTCTGGAACGCTTCTGTTTAATGAATGCTGTGTAGGATGTTATACAGAACTAGCGGTGGGAGGAGTTTGCTCAGTGGCTACTGGAATTGGTCTGTGGTTGCCAGAGGAGGGGCCCAGCATTGGGAAGGACTGGGGAATCTCCAGCTGTGGAATGCTTTCATTAGCTCAAGGCTGGCTTTGGTCTCGACGTTGTCTACCGAGGACCAAAGGTTCTCTCAGGACCCAGGAGATTGGTGTGCAGTGCATTTGGCTCAGCCAGACCTGGATTTTGCATCATCTCTTCCCCTCTGTTTAGACTCGAAGGCCACGACATTTTTTACGGGTTTGGTCAGATAGGGTGAGCCTGAAATTGGCCCAGGAGCCCATGAACTTAAGTAGGAGCCCACTGTGAACCTCTCCCAAATGGAGCCCCAGACTAAGTCCATTTGGGACTGTAGGTTGACAATGGCAGCATGGGTATCATGAAAGAGAGCTGGAGTTTGTCCAGGGGCATGTGCAGTATTTTGAGCGAGTTGATTAACAGCAGTAGCAGTGGCAATCGGGTTGTGCAAGGTGATTGAAGCAGTGGTGGCTGTGAAGACTGAGGTAACTATGGACACAATGATGGCTGAGGCCCCCAAATCACGTTTTCTGTGTGGGTGAAGCATAAGGTTAAACGGGTCACTGCCCAACCATTCTTTGGTAATGGATGGGCACACAGGTGCTGAAAGGCGAAATTGTTGAGTTGGGCGTATAGGACACATAGTATGAGTCACCGCACAGATAGGAGGTCCCAGAGACTGGAGAAGGAAGCATTGGCCCCAAGAGCTAAGAAGATGGGTGTGAGGTTCATAGGAGGGGAGCCCAAATATCGGGAGGTAATAGAGGTTCCTATGATGTATCATGGATACGTCTGTGGATGAAGAGATTGGGCGGGTTAGGCTGCATGGTTGTTTATAGGCAGTGTGGCATTTATTGTTTTGGCACGTACGCTCCATCGTGTTTTCCTGGGGAAAAAAGAACCCCAGCCTATGATAGTAACATTAGCTGAATATAGGCAGACTGGAAAGGGGGAGTGGACGGGAGAGCCCCTCCCCCCAGGCGGGGAACAAAGTAAAGTGGGAGTCTTGACAACAGATTGGGACTAAAGGAGGGGAAAAGGTGACCGAAGTGGACTGCCTGTGGATAGGGGGTCAGACATGGTGAGGGTAATGTCAGTTTTTAGGTCGCTAGGGCAGAGGAAGAGACAGTTGGAGGTGAGGTCTCTGGCGGTAAAAAAACAGGAAGGAGAGAAGTAGTCGGGGTGGCGGGGTGAAGCGAAGAATTTAGGCAGCCATAGCTCCTGGGTAAAGGGGTTGGTAGAGGAGTGGGACACCTAGGGTGGGGGTGGGGCAGTAAGGGGAGAGTAAGGTGGCAGCTGGCACACAGGAGGCCACCACAGTGTGGGAAGAATATCGGCAGAGTGTGGTGCGGTGAAATTGAGGATAGAGGCGGGTGGCTTAAGGGGTGGGGCCGAGGGAGGGGCCGGTGATCCTTGTGAGGTGGTGCCTGGGTTTTGGCCAGAAGAGAAGCGGCGCCATTTTGGGACTGCAAGAGGAGTAGAGGGTCTTTCCTATAATGAGGTGAGTTCGGTGGAAAGAAGCGGCCTGCTGAGCTGCAGGGAGGAGGGATTCCCCACGGAGGTGGGGGCACTCACCTGAAAGGCAGGGGAAGTGGCCTGTTGAGCGCAAAGAGGAGAAATTCCCCATGAAGGAGCATTCACCCGAGAGGCGAGTTGAGGGATTACCCCAGGGCCCCACGTTTGGGCGCCAGTTGTCCCTTGCGGAGCTGCACATGGGAGAGTGAGGCACAGAGTAACAAACGCACACTAGACTGGGGAGGTTTCTGGAACGCTTCTGTTTAATGAATGCGGTGTAGGGCGTTGTACAGCACAAGCTGGGGAGGGGTTTTCTCAGTGGCTATTGGAATTGGTCTATGGTTGCCAGAGGAGGGGCCCAGCATTGGGGAAGACTACGGAATCTCCATCTGTGGAGTGCTCTCATTAGCTCAAGGCTGGCTTTGGTCTGGACGTTGTCTACCAAGGACCAAAGGCTCCCTTAGGACCCAGGAGACTGGGGTGTGGTACAGTTAGCTCAGCCAGACCTGGATTTCGCCATCATTCCCTATTTATAAAAGCTTTGTTTCCATCTTTACCTTCTGTCTTCATTTTTTTCTTTTTCTTTAGTTAGTATCTGTCTGATCTTTATTATTCCCTTCCTTCTACTAGGTTTGCATTTGGGCTGTTCTTGTTTTTCTGTAATCTTAGGGTATATGGTTAGTTTATATATTTGAGTTCACTCTATTTTCCTAATGTGAGCAATAAACAGCAATAAACTTTCCTCTTAGGACTACTTTCCTGATATTATAGGTTCTGGTATGTTGTACCTGTATTACTGTTTGTAGGCATTGTTTAATTTCTTCTGTGACCCATTGAATGTGGATTATTTAATGTCTGAGTGTTTATGAAATATACATAGTTTCTTTTATGACTGACTTCTAGCTTCAGGGTACTGTAATAGTATATATCAGACCATTTTGATTCTTTTGTATTTATTTAAGCAGGCTTTAGAATTTTGAAGAAAATTCTATGATCTGGTGAAAAGAATGTACCTTCTGTTCAGCAGGCTAGCACACTGTAAATACCTATGAAATCAATTTTTCGAAGGTATGGTTCAGCTCTAATATTTGTTCAGCTTTTGTTTAGTTTATCTCTTTGTGAAAATGAGAATTTGAGGTCACCCTGTATAACTGTGTTGGAGTTATTTGTTCTTTTATGTTCTATAGTGTTTGTTTTGTAAAGTTGGATGGACTGATATTTGGTGCACATATATTTATAATTGTTATCTCCTCCTGTGAATTGTGTACTAATATGTTATGATCTTTGTTTCTTCTGATCAGTTTTAGTTTGAATTCTAATTTGTCTGAGAATAAAATTGATTCTCTGCTTTTGAGTTTTTCATGCATAGAATATTTTGCATCCTTTGATTTTTTAGCAAATCAATTTCTGTTTGGATTAAATAAGTTTCTTGAATGTATATTTTTGGATTAAATGAGTCTCTTGAATGTAACAGACTTGGATTTTTTTTTTTGCTTTTTGGAGACAGGGTCTCGCTTTGTAGTTCAGGCTGGCCCTGAGCTCACTATGGTGCCCAGGCAAGCCGCTGCGAACTCAGCAATCCTCCTGTCTCTACCTCCCGAGGGCTGGGATTACAGGCGTGAGCCACCACGTCCGGCATTCAGACTTGGATTTTAAAAAATTCAGTCTGACCATCTGTGTCTTTCAATTGGAGAGTTAAGGTCATTTATAGTGACAAGTATTACTTGAAGGTATTGACTTATTCCTATCACCAGGGGTAATTTTTCTGTTGTTTCCTTTGTTTCACAATTCACTTTGCTTATTGTGCTTTTTCTGTTCTACTTTTTGGTTTTGTTGGCTGCTTTGTCTTTATATAGCATATTTTTAAGCATATATTGGGGTGTCAGTTTGGTTTTCATGAATTTCCAAAGGTGTTTTGTCATGGAAAGTTCTTATTTCTTCATAAGTTTTGAAAGATAGCTTTGCAGGACATTTGTCTGGGTTCAAATTACTTTAGGGCTAGAGCCACTTTGTGCCCTCTTGACCTTTAAAGTTTGTGTAAAAGTTTACTGTAGGGCCTGGGATTTAGCTCAGTGGTTCTGGTCTCTGCCTGGCAACTGCAAGGTCCTGAATTCAGTCTTTGATACCACACACCACAGTGCCAGGTGTGGTGACTCTTGCCTGTAATCCCAGCATGCGGGAGGCAGGAGGATTACCGTAAATTTGAGGCTATCCTGGTCCACATAGTGAGGTCAGGGCCAGTCTGAACTACAAAATGAGACCCTGCCTCAAAAAACTTAAAAAAAAGTTTCCTGTAATTTTAATGCATTAATCTTGAGAGGTAATAGTTTTTTCTTCTCTTTGAAAGTGTTTAAGATTCTGTTCTTGTGTTGGGTTTCTGGGATATTAACAGTGGTATGCCATGGGCATCTTCATGATATTTATTTGTCATTTTATATTCCAAACATATCTGTATGTTGAGTTCTTTCCTCATACTTGGAAAGATTCCCACTATTATTTATGTAAATAGATTTTTAAATTCCATATGAACTGTCCTCTAATTTCTCTTTCACTTCAGTTAACTTTAGGTTAGTGTTCTTAGAGTCATATGGTACCTGTTAGATAGATTTTCCTTGCTCTCTTTGTTGTTTCTAAGTTTTTCTGCATATATCATTATGCATTGTCCTTTTTCTCTGTGATTTCTGATATACTTTTCTCATACTGTTCATTTCTGCTGATCATATATATTTAATAGAATTCTTTGTCTCCATTATTTCTATTTGGCACCTTTTTATAGAGTCTGTTTCTTTAGTAAATTTGTCACCCATGTTTGGTTTGGCTCTTGTAATTTTTTAATTTGTTTCCTCCCTAGCCATATTGGTCAGATTATCTATTAGTTTCATTAATTTTTGTGTTGGGCCATCTTTGAGGTCACTATATTTCTTTTTTTTTGAGACAGGGTCGCGCTTTATAGTTCAGTCTGACCCTGAGCTCACTATGTAGCCCAGGCAAGCCTTGAACTCAGCAATCCTCCTGTCTCTGCCTTCCAAGTGCTGGGATTATAGGCATGAGCCTCCCAAGTGCTGGGATTACAGGTGTGAGCCACCACGCCTGGCACTATGGTATGTGGTATTGATTGCTGAGTCTCCACGCCCAGCATTGTATGTGGTTACCGGGGATCGAACTCAGGACCTTGCACTTGCAAGGCAGGCGCCGGAACCACTGAGTTAACCCTCCAGCTCCATGTCACTGTATTTCTTTGCTTTCTCTTCAGTAATTTTGTATAACTCCTCTAGATGGTGTTTGATTTCTTTTCCATTGGTGCTCCTTGAATTGGCCTTGGGAGAGTTTGGAGTAATTTTGTTGCCTTGTTTTTTGTGTACCTTTTTGTTTTTTGTTCTGGAAGTAGAGGCCAAATAGTGTAAAGGGAATTTGTTGTTGGTGTTGATACAGGGGGAGTAGATGTAACTCCTAAACCTGCTAAAAATATGAGTTTGTTTTCTCTAAAATTGAAGAAGAAATTATAGGAACAGTGGAGGTTAAGAGTAGAAAAATTTGTTGAGAGACACAAAGGGGACTGAAAAATGATTTGCCCACCCCACTTTTCAAAGGTGTTTTATATGGCAAAGCCATGACATGAGGTGGGTACAAAGTAGGACAAAACTCTTAAGACCAGTGGAAAATTACAAGTCGGGGGTAAGGTGAGACAAAACCATGACCAACCACTAAGATTACAAGTACAGTCACCCAGACAACTGATTAAATGAGGATCAAATGGGAAAACAAGTCAGACTTTCCCACTTAGAATATCAGTCACTGACCTCTTTTCTGTTTTTACAATGCTAACCAGTGAATGTGCCTCAATTGTTCTCCATGTTGGCTCCTTCACTGTGTTGGCTCGTTGAGGTCAGGCCCTATCTAATTGACTGCAAAATATCTT
>PVIC010053074.1:0-11958 GCA_004025085.1 Thryonomys swinderianus | reverse complement strand
TGTACGTGTTGTTCAGGCAACCAGCTCTGTACCTGTGACTTGTGTTACTTTGTTTATCCTGTATTGGAACAAGAAATCTCAGGTGTATAAGTCAAGATCCAGATTTATTTCCTGAAAGGAATCAGCAAAGCAGTACAATTCTTAGCCTGTAGATTTGAAGCACTTCTCCAAATTCTGTCCTCTCTGTCTCTTTCTCTAACCTTTTCCCTTCACTTTTCCTTTTTAACCCAAGAAAACTTCCCTAGTTGTTCTGCCTCTCCGTGTATGCGGCCCTCTCTCCAATCCAGGCCGGGCAGTCTGGTCCCTGTTTTTGTGGAGCTTCAATGTGTCCTGAGTCTCACTGACCACATACAGGAGTGCCTATTTTTGTAAGTTACGTGTGAGGTTCAAGTTGTGATAATAATGTATAGTTTCTGAAATTCCAGTAGAGGAGCATTTGGTTGCAGAAACAGTCAACTTTTTGAATATAAGCAAGATCCACCAGAAAGGGAAAAGTGTGTGTGTTTGAGGAGTTTGATTTGACCATGAAAGCAGGTCTTACTAATCGGGGCTTTCTGTCAAGCTCTTTCCTCAGAACACCTGTAGTGTCATGTGAGCCACGGAAGCTCCAGGCAGCAGAAGAAGCATGGGCACTGCCTTCCTAGAGCCTGTGTGTGAGCGTCAGCCAGCCCAGACGGTGTGGGCTATTTTGGGTTTTGATGTTGTTTTGTTTTGCATGAGACACATGGTCTCAGGACATGGTTCAGGCTGCCTTGAAGTCATTGCAGTCGTTCTTCCTCACTCCCCAAAGTGCTGGGATTAGAGGCATGTGCAAGTATGCCCAGAAAGTGTGGGGTATTACGAATGGAATGGAGTGTCAGCTTGGTAGGCATGCGGATGGAGCTCTCGTCTGATTAGGTCTTGCTAACCATGTCACCTCAAGATGCATTGCAGTCAGCAGATCCTGACCTAATGCTTTCAGTTGAGAGCTGGAAACTCAAGGAGAAAGAATTTATTTTTGTTTTATTTCTTTTTACTTGAGACATGTTCTTGCTTCGCAGTTCAAGCTGGCCCTGAGCTCACTATGTAGTCTGGACAGCCTTGAACTCTGCAGTCCTTCCTGTGCCTCCTGAGTGCTGGGATTACTGGCGTGAGCCACCATGACCCCCTCGGAAGCAGAGTTTTGACCTGATCTCTGGCTGTGGATCTTGCTGTCAGCATTTGTGGCATCTCTGTCTGTTTTAGTGGAATGAGAGCAGGGCCCCTCAGAAGATGAGTCACCTTGGGGGAAAGCTGGTGTAGTGGGATTGAGGGAATGTAGAGTGGTGCCCTATGGGGAACACTGTGTCCTGTTTTTTAGCCTCGTATGGCACCATTAGGGAGGCCCGAGTGAAGGCAGATGCTGCCTCTGACAAGTGTGCAGCTGTGCCCTAAGATGGGGAGGCACATGGACCTGCTCCCCAGGAGACCCAGGAATCTGTCGAGTGCACTGGACCCGACCACATGGATGACCAGGAGATGCCCCAAGGTAAGGAGGTAGCAGACTCAGGTGGTGCCTCCGCCTGCTTTAGAGGAAGCTCTCTTCTTTGAAACTCCAGCAAAGAGTGGCTATGGCTTCCTTGGTACCAGGCTCTGGCCTTCTCAGGGCTGGCATCTCATGGCGGGGTGTTTTACTGACTGGGCCTCACTTTCCCACACTTAGCACTTCGCTGTCCCGTGAGGACAGTGTCTATCCCACTCTACACTAACACCTGGTTGTTGGCCCCTTCTATTTCCAAATCCCATTCTGGACCTTTCCTTCCTTCCTGTCCTCATTTCCTTCTTTATCTACATATTTTGTGGTTACCACCTGTATAACCATGCCCTCAGTTACTTTGTCCTTTTCCAAAAATAACTTCCCCTGTTTTCATTTAACCATTTTAATGTAACTAGAAACCTCCTTTGCTGTAAGTAAGGATCCTAACTTACTTCTTCAAATTAATCACTCAAAGCATAATACTCTTTGTTTGTATCTTTAGGACATTTCCCCATTTTTCTTTTCTACCCCCCTCCTGCCCCATCTTTTTCTGTCTCTCTTTCCCTGCAAGCCCCTCAAGTACTTTGGAATTAAACAGTCTCGGCCTCTAGCCTGTGTTTAGCACAGTCCAGCACTGAGCTGTCAGAAAAATGCACTCTGTAAGCCTTCGTTTTCTCTTCTACAAAGACGCTGGCCGTTGGGACCATTTCACATATATTGGCATTTATATCAATGAGAGAAAGTCAGTTCAAATACATGTAAAAATATGGTGTTGCTCAATACAAAACCTGTTCCTTCCCTCAAGGTTGGCTTGTCTTTTACTATCCTATAATCGTATAACTGGGCTTCCACGCTTGGGTTAACGGTTGCCATTAGAGCAACGGTCCACGGCGGCCGTTAGGGGGCGGGTGGGGGGAGGGGAGTAGAGCGTACCCCGACGTGCTCCCTCCAGGGAGCTCCTCCCACCTGTCTCTTTCACCCGTCCACCTCACAACCCCCACACATACATACACTTTGTTTCATTGTTTTAACCAACAAAGGTTTTCTTTTCCTTCTTTACTAGCCACTACTCTCCCTTTTCCCTTTGAACATTTTTTTCTTATTTCACAATACTTACACATTTTAGAGCTCATTTACACGTTTGGTTCTCATACCGGAGAAAGATACTAAAGATGTAAATGTGTCCACAGTGTATGATGGATATTATAAAATACGGAGCTAATGTTCAAAGGGGAAAAGGGAAGAGAAAGAAAAAATTTGATAGTTAAAAAAAAGAAAGCTTATATACGTAGGCGGTGAAGCGCTATAGGCAGGACAGTGAGAATCGAATGTGTCATGTACAGGTCCAAATTCTCAATGTTGAATGTGATCATAATGTTTGTATAAAATGTATCAATAAAATAATATTTTTTTAAAAAGGTAATTTGGGCTACTTAGTGAATTCAGAGTCAGCCTGAACTACAAAATGAGACTGTCTCAAAAAAAAAAAAAAAACTTTAAAAATTAAAAGGGGGACAGAGATTTAGCTCAGTGGTTCTGGCGCCTGCCTCACAAGTGCAAGGTGCTGGGTTATATCCCGGGTAATCACATACAACAATCCTGGCATGGTGACTCACACCCACCAGCAATCAATACCACATACCACAGTGCCAGGCGTGGTGACTCACGCCTGTAATCCCAGCACGCGGCAGGCAAAGGCAGGAGGATTGCCAAATTCGAGGCTTGCCTGGGCTACATAGTGAGCTCAGAGCCAGCCTGAACTACAAAAAGCGAGACCCTGTCTCAAAAAAAAGAAAAAAGAATAACAGACCAATATAATGAGCTGGAGGATACAAATATTTTCAAATGAAAAACTAATGGTTTTTAAAATAACAATCAACTGATTAAGAGTCAACATCCTAATTCTTCAATACTGACATGAGTAGAAATACATCTCACCAAATATCAATTATTGTGTTTCTCCAATATCAACAACTTTTTTAAAAAATCCTGATCAGCAATGTCATAGCAGACAAAGACCTGCAGTAGTTAGTAAAACTGCTTGCATCACAAATGGTAGCTCTTGGCCAGATGTGACAGGGATCAAAGTCACGAAGACTGCTTGCAAAATCACCAGAGGGAAAACGCGAGGTCCCTCTCCCTGTTGACAACACAGGACTCGGGGCCTTACAGGGCGAGCCTTGACTGACCAAAGCAGCTTGGAACACAGTCCTGCGTGTGGCCTTAAGATAAGGCAGATGTATCTATAATATGTTTTTACTTCTTCTAGTATCAAAATAAGAACTTTATTCCAAAGTAAATGCAAGACATTCTAGTACACCTGTGGAAACCCAGACATCATTAATTCACAGCCTGGGACAAAGGACTGTGTGACAGCAGAGAGAAGACTATTTCAGTTCAAATAGTTCAAGACACAAATGATTGCTGGTGATAATGTAGATGTGAACAGAATCTGCTGATGATGAATCTGTTGATTGTTTCCTTGTGGCTTGATTTAACCTTTGAAATATGAGTTATTAGAAAAGGAATGGTATTTTTAATGACACTAACCTTACCAAAGCTACCTGTCATGCTCTTATTTTGTGACTATAGTGAACATTTCATGGGATTAAGAAAAAAAACACAAGGCCGAGCACTGTCAAGCAACCAAGCATTTTTCCTGAAGGCTCCTTTAAAGTCTGTGTTGTTTCCTTACTTTCAACACTACATTATCTACCAAAGCATTGCAATATAGCTACTCATGTAGCTAAAGGGGCCTTCATGTCCTTCCTTTCGCTTTCATACATCAGTGAAGAAAGCCCCTGTAGGCCGTCTCCAGGAAAGCCCAGCAGGTTGATCATCTTGAGCAGGTTTGGGGAAACCATGGATATGCGAAGGTGAAAAAGGCCCTATCCAAAGCTCACAGCACCTTTCAGTCTGTTTAGACTCCTCAGTCACCCCTTCAGCCACAATGTAATTATCATTTGCAGCGTCAGAAGTCAAGGGCTCTTCAGTTAGCTTCTTCTGATACAGTTCCTGAAGGGTACTGATGTCCAGGTAGCACTTCCTGTAAATCTTCCAGGCTTTCCTAAGGATCCACCCCCCACCTTTTATATAAACTGACAATTACTGCTTCACAAAGGAAAGCACCGCCAGGTAAACTTGACAGTCAGCTATGATTATCTGCCTTTGAGGCCCATCAACCATAGAAGGGGTTGGTTTTCGGACATCAACATTTTTCTTAATTTTGTTCTTGACTGTTTCTATTACTCCAGCCCCTTCACTTTCACACAGCTTCTCTGTAGTTTTTAAGTCATCACACGCCAACTGCATCTTTTCTTTCTCAAATGTCATGATGGCATTCAAAAAACTGACGAAGCTGGCTGCAGAGCTCATTAATGGGCCATGGTTTCTGTATTGCTTGAAGAGCTGGCCCGACTCCCGAAAGCCCTTGTTGAGCAGCATGTGGATGGCGGCCAGGGCGAGCTCCGCGTCCTGCAGGGGCTCCGCCGCCGCGCCCGGCTCTCTGTCTCCCCCCGCGGCGGTCGCTGTTGCCCCGTGTCCCGGCCGTGGGCGCGCAGGCCCCGCGCGGGCCCAGGCGGCGTCGGAGGCGGCTGTGGCTGCGGCTGCCCCGCGTCCCGGCCGGCTGGGGCTGCGGCCGAGCGGGCGCGCGGCGGGCGGGGCGCGCGGAGGGAGGAGCCGGCGCGGCGGGATCACTCAGCACAGCCGGCCGCCGAGGGGTCCGCTCCGGCTCGGGCTCCCAGCCCCTTCGCCGCGGCCCTCCGGCTTCGAGCCTGCGAGCCCACGGGCGGCCCGGGAACGGGGCCGGCGGGCGGGGCGCTCCACTGCAGAGCGGACCGGGCTCCGTTCGCGCGGCGCCCACCCGGGGCTCAGCCTGACAGCTGGCCCTCCTGCGGCCTGACCCCGACTTCATCCCGCGGGCCGGCCACTTGGCCACTTGTCACTTTTAACGCAAGAACAAAGGGAATATTCTGTTCCTGCAAGCGGTAAGTGCTGACAGCAAGACAGCTCTTCTAATACGTGTGGAGCGAAGAAGCACAACACATCACAATGCCGGGCATGGTGGCTCACACCTATAATCCTAGCACTCGGGAGGCACAGGCAGGAGGATTGCTGAGTTCAGGGTTTGCCTGGGTTGAGCTCAGGCCGACCCTGATCTACAAAGCGAGACCCTGTCTCAAAAAAAAAAAAAAAAATTCCTAATTGAAAACCACTCTTGGAAATGGCTCATCCACCAGGGCATTTAGTTCATTCATTCTCAGAATTTCTTAGGAAGCACCAAACAAGAACTTGTGATAAATTATTAATATGGGGGTCCTTTTTTTGGTACGGGGAAGGAATTTGGGACTTTGTACTTCTGAGGGAGGAACCAGAACCACTGAGTTCAATCCTCAGCCCAAGGACACATTTTACTGTGACTTTTTTTCTTTATAGAAATGAAGAGGCAGCGAAATGTTATCAAAATAAATTTTGGAATAAGTGTAAAGAAATGTTCCTTTGCATTCCAGATGCTAATATGGATGTGAAAAAAACTGGTTTAAAAACAGCTGACATCCCTGCTTGCAGAAAGCCCCCGACTGGGCATTTGTCACTAAATATACCCATTAGAGCTCTCAAAGGACTGGAGACATATGAGTACTTGGGATCAGAAGGGAAGCTGTATGAATGTAATGAAGAACTTGTGGTGATCCGCAGTCCCTTCAAGGACAGAGACCAGAGAGAAACCCTACGAATACGATCAATGTGGGAAGTGCTGCTCTGATCTTAGTGAGTGAGCTGACCCTAGAGAGAAGAGCTTTGTACATAAGAAAGATGTAAAAGCCTCCAACACACCCAGTGATATTCATATCCATGAAGGAAACCACAGTAGGGAGAAACCCTGTGTGTGTAAGCAATGTGGGAGCGCTTCTAGTACACAAGATTATTGTAAAATACGGAAAGAACTCACCTTGAGGAGAAACCCTATGTAAGTAGTATGGGAAAGCTTTTAGTTACCATGAACATTGTAAGCAACATGAAAGAACTCACACTGGGCAAAAACCTATGCCTGTAAGCAGTGTGGAAAGACTTTCAGCACATCATTGTAAATACATTAAAGAACTCACACAGGGGAGAAACCGTATGTCTATAAGCAATGTGGGAAAGCTCTCAGTACACATAATAATTGTCAAAAATATGAAAGATCTGACCATGGAGAAAAGCCCTACATATGTAAGCAATGTGGGAAAGCTTCTAGTACCCAACAATGTTGTAAAAGACATTAAATGAATCACACAGGGGAGAAACCCTATGTAAGCAGTGTGGGAAAGCTTTTAATACGCCCATCATTGTAAAGAACATGAAAATATTCACATAGGGGCAAAACTGTACTTATATATGAAGAGTGGAAAAACTTTTAGTACACACCATTACTGTAAAGTAGATAACATAATTCACACAAGGGAGAAACCCTATGTATGTAAGCAATGTGGAAAAGCATTTAGTACACAAAATTATTGTAAAGTACATGAGAAAATTCACACTGTAGAGAAACCCTATGCATGTAAGTAATGTGAAAAAGGATTCAGTACACACAAATGTTGTAAAAGACATGAAATGATTGATGAAGAAACCTTATGTATGTAAGCAATGTGGGAAAGGTTTCACTACACAACAGTATTGTAAAATACATGAAAGAATTTTCACTGTAAGCAATGTGGGAAGACTTTCAGCAGACCCAGTCATTGTGAAAAGCATAAAAGAGTTCACACAGGAGAGAAACCCTATGTATATAAGTAGTGTGGGAAAACTTTCAACAACACTATTGTAAAAGGCATGAGATAATTCACACTGAGGAAAAAACCTTAAGTATGTACACAGCATGGAAAAGCTTTTAGTACATGACATTATTGTAAAAAACATGAAAAAATTCATACTGCTCAGAAACCCTACGTATGCATACAACGTACAGCATTATTGTAAAATACATGAAATAATTCACATAGGGGCGAAACCCTATGTTTGGAGGCATGGTGGAAAAGCATTCAGTACACTAGAATATTGTAAAGTACATGAAAGAATTCACACTGGGGAAAAATCCTTTATTTGTAAGCAATGTGGGAAAGCATTCAGCACATGCGTTCGTTGGAAAAGACATGAAATGATTCACACAGGCAAAAAGCCTTATGTATGTAAGCAACGTGGGAAAGCTTTTACTACACAAGGTTATTGTACAATACATGAAAGAATTCATACTGAGGAAAAACCCTATGTATGTAAGCAATGTGGGGTACCTTTTAATACACTTAGTAATTGTTATAAACATGAAAAAATTCACACTCAGGAGAAACCTTATGTATGTAAACAATGTGGTAAAGCTTTTAGTACACAACGTTATTGTAAAATACATGAAAAAACCCACACAGAGGAGAAACTCTATGTATGAAAGTGGGAGATCTTTTGGTGAACAACCTTACTGTAGAAGACATTGATGAAATGACATGAGAGAAACCCTATGTATGTAAGCAATGTGGGGAAGTTTTTAGTAAACATTATTGTAAAAGACATGAAATAACTCTCAATCTGCATTATTTCTATGGATATAAGCATTATGGGAAATCTTTCACTATTTATAGTTTTTTAACATAAAATAATTCACAATGGGGAGAAACCATATGTATGTAAGCAATGTGGGAATGCTTTCATTAGACCCATGTTTTGTCAATACATGAAAGAAGTCTCACTAGGGAGAAACTATATATGTTATGCAAACCTATTTTGAAAATCCTGGGACAGTTCTCTATGTAAAGGAGACCTGTATGAATAATACAAAAAAGTTAATATTACGGCGGCTTGCCTGGGCACCATAGTGAGCTCAGGGCCAGTCTGAACTACAAAGCAAGACCCTGTCCCCAAAACGCAAAAAAAAAAAAAAAGTTAATATTAATATTCCTCCATTAAATACAATCTGAGATAAAGATACCCTAAGTACATAAATTGTGTTTAGTAAATTATTTAAATACCTGAATTATGTATCTGTAAAGTTTAATATAAAAATATTGTCAATATAGGTATGTGTGAATGTATCTGAGCTTAATGCATATCTTTTAATTAAGCATGGAAAAATCAAATTATTTTTATTTTCAAGTATAGTATTTATATAGTTTTACTACAGTCTTTACACTTGGGAAGTATACATCACTAAAAAACTTAATTTTTGAGTTGTTAGGATTTTCCCACTACCCTTGTTTTAAATTTTTGGTGTGTATACTCTGTTCTGTGTAATACAAGATATTTTTTAACTTGATGCCATATTTTAGCTTAAGTTACATATTTTCAGAGACTTGTGAATGTCTTTGACAAAGCTGATTTCTTTTCTTTTCTTTTTTTTTTTTTTTTTTTTTTTTTTTTTTTTTTTTTTTTTTTTTTTTTTTTTTTTTTTTTTTTTTTTTTTTTTTTTTTTTTTTTTTTTTTTGAGACAGGGTCTCGCTTTGTAGTTCAGGCTGGCTTTGAGCTCACTATGTAGTCCAGGCGAGCCTCGAACTCAGCAATCCTCCTGTCTCTGCCTCCCGAGTGCTGGGATTACAGGCGTGAGCCACCATGCCCGGCCAAAACTGATTTGTTTTCATACAACTCGTAGATGAGCACATTATGTTACTCATTGTGACAAGATATCAGCTTATATCCCACCTTTGTACATAATGTCATGTGCATAATTTTTCCTGCTTGTGCTAGGATATTGAAACTACATGTTTTGTCTTGAGCACATTTACTTTCCCATTATTTTACCACGAAGAAAAATCTTGCTAGGGCTGGTGATGTATATTTGAAATCCCAGCAAGTCAAGAGGCAGAGATAAGAAGAAAACAAAATTGAGGCCACCCTATACAGCTTAGTGAGATCCTGTCTGAAAATTTATGTTGAAGTTTAGAATATGTAGCTCAGTGATTTAGGAGTCCTAGGTTTAATCCCCAGTGTGTCTGCCATTTTGTCAAAACTCCCCTTGCCCACTGCAGTTTTGGAACAACTTGCCTAGGTCACCACCATTCTGAAAAAAAGTCCAATGGGCTTTCTTCTCACAGCAAAATCTGTCACCTTTACAACACTGAGATTGCAAAGGGTAGAGTCCTGCTGCTTTCTCTGATGTCCTCAGGCCATCTTTTCTATTCTCTTATCCATCATTAACAATCAAGAACTCCACTGCTCTGTCTTTGCAATCCACAAGTTTACTGGAACTTCTTTTCTGGCCAAAACAAAATGTTTCAGATCATTCTGCTGGGGTCTTTGCTCTCAACATAGATCTAGCTAAAAACCCTCTGTGGTAGCCATGTCACTGACTCAATGTTTGATTGCTTTGAAATTTCTTCTGGAAGTTTAATTAGTCCACCACCCCTGATCTCAGTCTCTGGATACAAACAAAATGCAGACAAACTTTCTGCCTAGCCATAACACACGTCGTCTGGAGTCCAATAGTCAATGAATGCAGTTCTTCTTCCCAGCAGAAACCTCCCTAGCCTGGTCTTTACAAGACTTTTGGTCTTCAGAGCGCTGAACAGAATCCCTCACACAGAGCAGGCTAAGACTTTCCAGCTCTACCTCTGTAGACAATATCACTAAATATTTTGTAACTCTTCCCCTTCCAACAAGCCAGTTCCAAAGACTTTTGAGCCACATGCCAGGTAATGTCAGAGCAACCTCACTTACCTTATACCAAATCTCTGCGTTAGTTACTTTTCTCTCCTTGCTGAGACAGACTAACAACCAAAGTTAGAGAAGAAGTGGGTTTTTTGGCTTACAGTGTACATAGGTTTCAGCCCATAATCTGCTAGCTCCAAAGCTGGGATTGCAAACAAGCATCACAGAGGAGAAACCATGCTGTGCACAAAGCAGCAAAGGCAACAAGAGTTTAACATCATCATTCTGCCCCTTTTATCTTATTCAGACTACTGAGATTAGGGGGTTTCCAAACTAATCACTTGTGTATGGTTTATTAATCACATGCCCTTAAACCCACCACCACACACTTCTGATTCAACTACCTCTGACTGAATAAGACCTTGGAGGAACATCAAGACTGAAACCATAACATCTCTTCATATCATTCAGGCTGGCCTTGAACTCACTATTTAGCCTACTCTAGGCTCAAACTCACAGCAATCCTCCTGCCTCAGTCTCCTGAGTGCTGGGATGACCAACATGCACTACCACACCTGACTAGCCTTCTTTTATGTTGCCATACTTTATACTAAGTGTTATACCTGCTGAGAAAGAGCACAAGATTCTCAGACTCCCTTGCTATTTGACTTTCTTGGGCTGGAGGTGTTCTCTGAACACAGATACATCCTAGAAGCCAGAAACCTAAGTGTGGGGCCAGGCACACTGAGATGGATACAGATGAACTAGTTTGGATCTACTGAACCCAGGGCCTCCCCATGAAGCCTTCAAGGCCCATGACCTGTCTTCTCTATTACTCTTCTTGTCCTTCCTTCTCTGGGCTGTACAATGAGGCTGGGCCCACAACGAGGATCTCAGCATCTGTCCTTTTCCTGTTTCAACTTCAGTCACATGCAAAGCCCTATCTTGTCAGTGATATACCTGCAGCTCTGTGCCTTGCTATGTTCTGTGGTGACTTCTAGAGGTCAGAGTGAATCTCCAGGCTCACAGCAGGGTTTATGCATGGGAAAAGATATAGTCCCTGGATCCACTCTGTCTCAAGGGCAGCCCTGAGTGCCCTAAATTTTTTATATATTTGGGAAGTACAGCATCAAATCCACAACCTATGTTCAGAACCAAGGGCCTCAAAATGCTGGTATTCAACCTCTGTTGTGGAGATCATTTACATATTAATAGTTATTTAAAAAGCACACACACAATTAAATGTGGCTAGGGTTACAGAAGAAGTGAAGATTTGTTGCCTTCTCTGCTATGACACTTATGGTTCCTGGACTCATGTTGATATTACTTAAAAAAAAAATCAATGCTGGGCCGGAGGGTTAGCTCAGTGGTTATGGCACCTGCCTCGCAAGCGCAAGGTCCTAAGTTCGATCCCCGGTGACCACATACAATGTTGGGCATGGAGACTCACACCCACAAGCAATCAATACCACATACCACAGTGCCGGGCATGGTGGCTCACGCCTGTAATCCCAGCACTCGGGAGACAGAGACAGGAGGATTGGTGAGTTCAAGGCTTGCCTGGGCTACATAGTGAGCTCAGAGCCGGCCTGAACTACAAAGCAAGACCCTGTCTCAAAAAAAAACAAAATCAATGCTGATTGAGTTAAGATATGATTTAAAGGGGCCGGAGGGTTAGCTCAGTGGTTCCGGCACCTGCCTCGCAAGCGCAAGGACCTGAGTTCGATCCCCGGTAACCACATATAATGCTGGGCGTGGAGACACGCCCACCAACAATCAACACCGCATACCACAATGCTGGACGTGGTGGCTCACGCCTGTAATCCCAGCACTCGGGAGGCAGAGACAGG
>PVIC010053073.1:0-11981 GCA_004025085.1 Thryonomys swinderianus | reverse complement strand
TCAATATAGTACTGGAAACATTAGCCATAGCAATCAGGCAGGACAAAGATATAAAAGGAATAAAGATAGGAAAGGAAGAAGTTAAACTGGCATTATTTGCTGATGATATGATACTCTATCTTGAAGATCCTAAAAACTCAACCAAGAGACTGCTAGATTTAATTACCAAATTTGGTAGTGTTGCTGGATACAGGGTAAAAGTTCAAAAATCAACAGCCTTTGTCTACACAAACAACAGATTCACTGAAAGAGAAATTGAGGAGGCAATCCCTTTCACAGTAGCACCCAGAGAAATGAAGTATCTAGGAATCACCCTAACAAAGGAAGTGAAAGACCTCTACTCTGAAAACTATAGAACTCTGAAAACTGAGATAGAAGAGGAAACCAGAAAGTGGAAAGATATCCCTTGTTCCTGGGTCGAGAGAACCAACACCGTCAAAATGGCTTGCACAACTACTATATAGATTCAATGCAATTCCAATAGAAATTCCAGTGGTATACTTCACAGAGCTAGAGAAAATAATACAAAAATTCATCTGGAACCAAAAGAAACCTAGAATAGCAAAAGCAATTCTAAGCAACCATGACATGGCAGGGGATATTACAATTCCCAATTTAAAACTCTATTATAAAGCCGCCGTGATAAAAACTGCATGGTACTGGAAAATTAACAGACCCGAGGACCAGTGGAATAGATTAGAAGACCCAGAAACAACTCCAGATACACTATGCCACCTTATCTTTGACAAAGGAGCCAAACATCCCCAATGGAAGAAAGTCAGCCTCTTTAACAAATGTTGCTGGAAAAACTGGGCTTTAAGCCTGCCAAAAGCTAAAGCTAGACCTATCTCTATCACCATGCACAAAGCTAAACTCATAGTGGATACGCAACTTAAACATTAAAACAGAAACAATAAGCCTGCTGGTAAACAGGCTTGGTAAAACTCTTGGAGACATTGGCTTAGGCAGTGACTTTATGAAAAAAACCTCTATAGCACACGAACTAGCAGAAAGAATCAACAAATGGGATCTCATCCTACTGAAAAGCTTCTGCACAGCCAAAGAAGTTGCTAGCACTGCTAAAAGGCAACCAACGACATGGGAAAAAATCTTTACTAGCTGTGTATCAGACAAAGGGCTATTATCAACAATATATAAAGAACTCAAACAGATCAGCCTCCCCAAGTTTAAAGACCCAGTTCAAAAATGGGAAACTGAAATGAACAGATACTTCTCAGAGGTAGAAATCAAAGCAGCCAAGAAACATATGAAGAAATGCTCAACATCTCTGGTCATTCGAGAGATGCAAATGAAAACAACATTGAGATTCCATCTCACTCCACAAAGAATGGCTGCGATCACAAAATCAACCAACGATAAATGCTGGCGTGGCTGTGGTTAGAAAGGAACCCTTCTACTCTGTTGGTGGGATTGCAGACTTGTGCAACCATTTTGGAGATCTGTGTGGAGATTTCTCAGAAAAGTATGGCTGCGGGTCCCATTTGACCCTGCTATACCCCTGCTAGGAATATACCCAAAAGAGTTTACAAACTCACATAGGAAAGACAGATGTACACCCTTGTTCATAGCAGCTCAGTTCGTGACAGCTCAATCTTGGAAACAACCCAAATGTCCATCAACTGGAGAGTGGACAAAGAAGATGTGTTTTTTTTACAAAATGGAGTATTACTCTGCCATAAAGAATGACAAGATCGATCCATTTAGGTGCAAATGGAGACACCTGGTGTGTATACTAATAAGTGAAATCAATAGATCACAGATAGACAATTCTTGGGTCTTCTTTTTGGCATGAACACCTGTAATTGCAAATGAGTTCTAGAAAATAGGACAGTTTGTGTAGAGTGGAATATTTCTATAGGAAACTTGGTGTGGGTATGTGATGAGGGGAAGGAATAAATATGATACAGACAGAAAATAAAAGAGCATGTATAAAAGGGGGAGGAGTGGGGAGTGCGTAGGGATATGGGTAAAAATGAGAATTAACTTGTGGCATATACTGGAACAAATTTCCCAATGTTATATGTGATTTTGAAATGCATATAAATTGTACCAATAAAGAATTTGATTAAAAGAAAAAAGAAAACCCATACATATACCAAAAACATACAAACAATATCATCCAAAAACTGTTAGAACATTGAAACTGGAGCATTATGTTGGAGTCAGTGCTAAATGAGAATTAAAATCAATCCAAACTATGGCATACTCATTAAATCAGTAACACTATGTTTTTTTGTACCTGTTCCCTATGCCCTACTAATATATACAATAACAAAATTTTATAGTTCTAGAAATCAAGAATTATAAATCTAAGTGATGTAATTTAAAATGCTATGCATAACCAACTTTATAATTCATAATTCCTATACTACCAATCTGGGCGATGTATGATTAGTAGTCTTGGTTCCCAAAGGCAGAAAACTTCTTCCAGAAGATACAACAAAAGGCCTCTTGAAAGACAAACTGTGACTTCCACATGGAAATTTCAGAGTTAGCACCAACCTAAGCAGAGAGCAGATGGACTGTGTTTAGATTAACACATTTGATTACATGTCACTCGCATCTCAATTCAGTGAAGAATTTGTTCCCTCTGTAGCTGTAGGCTCTCTTAAGGATTGTAACAAAGATTTCTGTACAGTATTAGCAAAATCTGGTTAACTGCAACCTCGATTTAGCACCTTTTGATCTCTCCAAGTAAGACAAGCAGTGCCTTCCCCCTCTTTACATCTCCATCTGCATTTTAGGCATCCCTGTCTTCATAACAACTATCCCTGCCTGCATGCACAGTATTCATGCCTGAATATCAGCCATTACCATGTACTGCCAAGGAGATGTTTCCAGATGCTTCATGCTGTGCTGCTATTTTCAAAACAGATACCTATTTTCCCATGACTGTTGTCAATAAAATACTTGGGTCCAATTTGTATCCCTTATCTTTGCTGCCCAGAGCAGCACTGATCATTCCCAAGACCCAGTTGTTTCTAAGTGTCATTTCTTTTTCACTTTTGGCAGATTGTGATATAGTGCCTCACAGGAGACTGCAGTCTTAGTACAGAGGTCTATGGAACATCCTCATTGTCCTCCCTTATAAAAAGACTATCTCAATTGCAAAGAACTTTCTTGTCCAAGAAAACACAAGATTATCAATGGCTAGTCAACATCTAAAACTAGTAGATGAGGAACTATTATTTTCAGGCTATAAGTATAATTTGGAAAAAAATCATGGTTGATCCAAGTCAATTCTGGGTGAAACAGGCACTTACTGACCATAATATGCACACTACCTGTAACACTGGCATTAACTCTAACTCTACCCTTTGAGCTATCATGATCCCCATGTTTATCATGTATTTCAATGGACAATAAGGAAAAATAAGCATTATCCAATTAGAGATTAATTTTTATAATTGTATAACATATACACACTATATAGTGAAATATAGAAAAGACAGAGGAAGAAAAAAAGCATTGCATACCTTTGTTTTTATGATGCTTTAGGTCTATGGGTTTTTAATATTCAATTATTTATTATTTACTGTCTGAAACTCTAAACTGAGCATTTTTAAGTCATAGGGGATTAGAAAAATGAATTATTGATACAGTTAAAGGAGCAAGGTAAAGTGGGCCGCTTTGGCACCTTTTCTATCTAGATACCATATTTTTGTTAGAGATAACATAATGCTACTTCAAAACTTTCATAAGACCCTAGTACATTGGATTAGTTCTCATGTTTCAGATAAGACAAAGTCATGAAATCCTTGGCCCCTTCTAACCACCTAAGGATTGAAGGAAAAATAGTGCAAACCAATTGGAAAAATTTTAATTATGCTTTCAAAAATGATAAATGATGCAGTCTGTCCTACAACTTCCATAGGTTCATGTTATCTAATAATTATTCTCATTCTCATTATTATGTTTTGTAGTTGTTCCACTTCTTGACTCTAATGGAAATGCATGAACTCAGGAAAGTGAGTCCAAAATCAGGTGGATGACAATCAACTTCTAGGGAAACATGGAGAAGGTTATTTACTACATCTTCTCCTTAAAAGGGAGAGAAAATTATCCAAGAGGTGAAATTTTTCACTTGGTGGCAGCTGCTCTGACAAAGGAGTACTGGTGTATAATTTTGTAATAGAACAGTAGTCTTTTCCAACTAACCCAAGCATCCAGACTTGGACACTTTATGTGATTATAAAAATTTTTCTTTAAATCTTTCATGTGGCTTTGAAACTCAACGGAATTATAAAACATATTCCATTTTTGTTTAAAAGTTATGTATTCCTGCAATAATAACTTGTTCCTTGCCACTAGCACAAATCTTAGTGAGGTAGCTTTTCTAAAAAAATGGAAAGCTTTTTCCCCCATAACTATCTCTTAATTCTCAGTAATCCTAAACACCAGGAGTGTAACTAAGCAACTAACTTTGACAATGTATAAATTTAGGATAGTTAAAATAAGGTTTATTGTCCTTCCATTGGATTATCATCCTGGCCCAATTTAAATAAGCATATAGTGCAATAAGACAGAGCCCTTAATTTTTTTGCTTAACCATATTTTCCTTAGAGTTATTTTTATTTTTCTAAACCCAAAATATAATACCACACTAGTGACAAGATGATGTTGTTCTTTTAACAGAATGGTCATTGAAATTCTGGAAGCCTCAGCCATTTCCTATCTCTTTTTTTAATGACCTCTCTGGGCATCTCAGTGGAAAAAATTCAAAACATTTAATTGTATAACTACAGTTTAGAGCTTTCATCTGTCTCATAGATAGTGTTATGGCTTAAGAATTGTGTTTTCCTTACATGCACTATTTTTCAGACACAAGATAAAATTTGACAAGTGCAACAGTGTAACAAGAATGGATTAAGGAGAATATTAGCTTGCCATTTGAATCCTGAGTTTAAAACTAAGTTTTTCACTGACAAACTGTGAAACTTTAGCAAATTTCAAATTCTAGGGACCTCAGTTTCCTCATTTACAAAAATAGAAATAGTAACACCTGTGCCATAGTGTAAATAGATTTACTCCAGAGCAAGGCAAATATTCATTCAGAGTAATACATTTAAATAATAGACAAGTTAGCTTAAGTAACTACATAGTTATATCAAACATAATGTACACTGTAATTATAATATATCTGAAATATATTGATTATAATGTAGTAAAAATAAATTATGGCTATTAGTTCTATAGTAATAGTGATCTCAGTTTACTGGTGTTAGATAGAAACATTTTGATGATAGTACATATACTTACATATAAAATATGATCATGTTAGTCAGAATGGAAAAAGGTGGAACAGTGTTACTAGCACAACTCTTCCAGGATAGAGTGTCTGGAATAACATCAAACTGAAACCTTCCCAACCACCCGAAAAAGGTATGGATGGCACACAAGAGGGACAGGGAAATGGACATATGAGAGGAAGAACATAAAAGCCATTGTTACAGAAGAATTGGACTATGCAGAACAAAGGCAATGAACTGAGCAAACTTGCTACATATCCACCCCATGGGAATCCAAGATCTGAGAAGACAACTCAGCTTCTCACTGAGAAACATAGTACCAGACCTGAAATGGGAGGGGCCTACACATTGGGATGCAGTAGCAAAATTGTCAGATAGTATTCCCCCTAAAGGTCTAGTCTAGAGGAAAAGAAAATTGGTAAGTGAGCCCTAAACATAAACACCTGGGTTGAAGTCACCATTTTAGGCAGAGGAGCAAATCAAAACTCCTATAATCCAAAATTTCTACATATTTCCAGGTCCTCATAGTGGCCCAAAGAAAAAGGAGAAAAAAGCTTCCCAGAAAAAGTGGACTAGTACTTTGAAAGCTGGTCAGCAGACTCAGGCAAATTAAGTCAAATAAGAGACACCTGACATTTCTCAAAAACAGAAAGGGAACATGAGAAATTAATCCAGAAACACTATTTTATTCTAAGAAGAAGAGCATAAGACTGATCACACTCAATGAAGAAACAGGCGATAAAGCAAATGGCATTAAAAACTGTCCACAGAGTAATGACAGAAAACTCCCAAGCAAGGAAAAAGAATTCAATAGACAGATAAGTTAGTCATATAGGACTCCAACTACCTGTAATGAAAAAAAAAAAAGTTCTGCGCCTAGGCATATAATAGTCAAACATACCAGAAACCCAAAAGAAGAATAAAGAACAAAATATTGAAAGAAGTTAGTAAAGAATAAAATCACATAACAAACAAAACCCATCAGAATTATAGACTTTTCAATGCAAACCCTCAAGTCAAGGAGAGCCTGGAATGAAGTATTTCAAAAACAAAAACAAAACAAAACCTTCCATTTAGATTGATGTATCCTGCAAAATTATCCTTCAGAATCAATGAGATACAATACTTTTATGAAAAAGAATGCCTGAGAAACTTCATGTATAATCAACCCACACTCCAAGAAATTCTAAACAAAACAAAACAAAAATACCTATAAAAATACAATAAAGATCACAATTCCATGAGACCCAACAAAGTAAAGATATTAGGCAAGGCAGGAAATTAAATGGAAAGGGAGGAAATAAACAATGAACCAATAATAGAAATATATGACAAGTTTAAGTTGATACATAACAGTTATAACCATCAATGTTAATGGCTTCAATTCCCCAATCAAAAAAAAAATAGACTAATAGATTAACAAGCAAGATTAAATCATATATTGTGTTCAAGAAACATATTTAATTAAAAAGAAATCCATACATTTAAAGTAAAAGGGATGGAAAGAAATTCTCCATGCAATAGGAACCCACAAAAAAGTAGAAGTGTCTATCTTATTTACAGATAAAGTAAATTTCACACTAAAACTAATAAAGAGAGACAAAGAAGGTCACTATGTCCTTTTATAGTGAAAAATCCAAGAGGTGAAGATAGCAGTCAAAGATATATATGCACCAAAGGCACACATTATACACTTACTGGACATGAAAATCAACAATGAAACACTGGATTTGAACCAAAAGTGCTTTTTTTTTTTTTTTTTTTTTTTTGAGACAGGGTCTCACTTTGTAGTTCAGGCTGGCCCTGAGCTCACTATGTAGCCCAGGCAAGCCTCGAACTCAGAAATCCTCCTGCCTCTGCCTCTTCCTCCCGAGTGCTGGGATTACAGTCGTGAGCCACCATGCCTGGCACGGTGGTATGTGGTATTGATTGCTGGTGGGCGTGAGTCATCATGCCCAGGATTGTACGTGGTTACCAGGATCGAACTCATGGCCTTGCGTTTGCAAGGTAGGCGGTGGAACCACTGAGCTAAATCTCTGACCCTGAACCAAACTTTTGAAGAAATGGACTTAATAGATGGCTATAGAGTATTTCATCCTGCAAAATCAGAATACATATTACTACCTGCATATAGGTTGTTCTCCAAAAGAGATCACATACTAGCTCATAGAACATTTTTAAGTGAATGCAAAGTACTTAAAGTTATGCTCCATATATTGTCAGACCACAGTACAATGAAAATGGAGATCAATAGCAGAAGAAAAACCCACAAGAACTTCACAAACTTGTGGAAATTTAATAACACTCTCCTGAACAAACAATGGGTCACAGAAGAAATTAGTTTCTACAATTAAATGATAATGCCATTACAACATTTAGAAATCTATAGGATACTATGAAATTATATGAGGAAAATTCACTTCAGTGAATGCCCACACTAGGAAAACAGAATGAGATCAAATAAACATCCCGATATTGAACCTCAGGCTTCTGGAAAAAAAAGAGGAAAAAAAGCCCAAAATTCATAAAAAGGGGAAATTATAATGAACAGAGGAGGAATCAGTGCAATAAAAACTATGAGAACAATGCAAAAAGTCAACAAAGCAGAGTTGATTCTTCAAAAATAAGTACAATTTACATACTCTCAACCAACCTTATCAAAATTCAAACCCATGGAATTGAGAATGAAAAAGATGAAATCACAATACATCCAGCAGAAATCCAAATGATAATCAATAACTATTTGAGAATCTGTACTCAGATAAGATGGAAAGCAATGAAGAAATGAACAGATTCCTAGACACATATTATCAAAGTTAAATGAAGACTACATAAACATTCTAAATATCAGTATCAATCACCAAAATTGAAAACATAATTAAAATTTAAAAGAAAAGTCTTTGTCCTGATGGCTTCACCATTGAATTCTACAAGAAATTTAGGAAAGAGTTAATCCCACTATTTTTCAAACACTATAATGAAATTGAAAGGGAAAAGGTATTCCTAAATTCATTCTTGGAAGCAAGATTTCATAAGCAGAGAAAGATCCAACCAGAAAACACAGCTACAGGCCAAGCTCCCTAATGAACATGGATATAAAATCATCAATAAGATATTGCCAAACAGAATACTGAGGATCATCAAAATCATACCAGGGGGATTTCACTCAATGGTTCCAATAGCTACCTTCCAAGCATATAAGATCATAAGTTTGATCCCTGGTACCAAAAAGCAAATAAGAGGAAGGAGGAGGAGGTAGAAGAAGAGAAAGTGCAGAGACAAGAGGAGAAGGAGGAAGAGAAGATGGTCATACAACCTGACCAATTTAGATTCATCACAGAGAGGCAAGAATGGTCCAACATATGTGAATAAGTGTAATACACTATATAAACAAGTTCATGTTCAAAAACCACACAATCATCTCAATAGACAGAAAAAAAGCTTCACAAAGTCCATCCCCCATCCATGATAAAAACATTATAAAAATTGGAGATGTTCTCTAAATCAAACAAAACCTTCTATGACAGATCCACAGCCAACATCATAGTAAACTGTCAAAAACTAAAATCTTTCATGCTAAAATCAAGAACAAGATAAGGATGCCCACTATCACAAGCACTGTTCAATATAGTTCTGGAAACATTAGCCATACAATTAAATAAGAGGAACAAATAAGAGGAACACCCAGTATTCTATGTGGTTACTGGGGATCGAACTCAGGACCTTGCGCTTGCGAGGCAGGAACCGGAACTCAGGCACTGAGCTAGATAGAAAAGATATAACAAATAAAGATAGAAAAGAAGTGTGCCTAACATTACCTGGTGTTGACATGATATTTATATAAAAGATCCAAATACTCCACCAAAAGACTGCTAAACTTAATTCCCAGAATTTGTTGTTGATTTCTTGATAGAAGCTATTCTTTCTGGAGCAAGATGAAATCTCAGAGTTATTTTCATCTGCACCTCTCAAATTACCAGTGATGTTGAACATTTTTTCATGTGTTTTTTTTTTTTCTGTCTTTACTTCATTGTTTGAAAAATGACAGGTCATTTCAGACGTGTATTATTGGATTTGGTGTTTACATTTGGGGAGTTGATTTTTTTTTTTCTTTTTAAGACAGGGTCTTGATTTGTAGTTCAGGCTGGCCCTGAGCTCACTATGTAGGCCAGGCAAGCCTCAGACTCAGCAATCCTCCTGTCTCTGTCTCCCGAGTGCTGGGATGACAGGCGTGAGCCACCACGTCGGCATTGTGGTATGCGGTGTTGATTGTTGGTGGGCGTGTCTCCATGCCCAGCATTCTATGTGGTTACTGGGGATCGAACTCAGGACCTTGCGCTTGCGAGGCAGGCACCGAAACCACTGAGCTAGCCCTCCAGCCCTGGGGAGCTGATTTTTAAAAGTATTTTATATAGCCAGGCATGGTGGCTCATGGCTGTAATCCCAGCACTCGGGAGGCAGAGACAGGAGGATTGCTGAGTTCAAGGCTTGCGTGGGCTACATAGTGAGCTCAGAGCCAGCCTGAACTACAAAGTGAGACCCTGTCTCAAAAAAAAAAAGTATTTTATATATTCTAGATAGCAGTCTTTTGTTTGAGGACAGCTGGTAATATTTTTCCCCAACTTGTAGGTTGTCTTTCCACTTTGTCAGTGGTTTCTCTTGCTATGCAGAAGCTTTTTAGTAAGATGAGATCCCAACTGTTTCTCTTCAAGTGAGAAGCTAAAGGTGTAAATGAGGTCCAGAATGTATGATGGATATAGTGAAAAAGGAAAAAAAGTTCAAAAGGAAAAGGGAAAGGGGGTAGAGGAAAATAAAGAAAGGAAAGAAGAAATTTAATAGTAAAAATGGAAATAAAGCTTATATACTTATACATATATACATAAACATATATATATATACATACACCTATATATGTGTGTGTGTCCATATATATACATATATATATATATATACATATATATATACATATATATGTGTATATATATGTATATATATATATATATATATATATATATATATATATGGACTTAGTAGTAGTAGGAGAAAGGGAAAAATGAAAATTAAGATATATCATGTACAGGTACAATTTTCCAAAGTTGAGTGTGTATGTGAAATGTTTCAATAAACTTAATTTGAAAATAAAATTAAATAAACAAATGCTAGATTCAGTAGAGTACCTGGATACAAATAAACACTCAAAAATCAATAACCTTCTGGTACACAAAGAACAGACTCACTGAGAGAGAAACTGGAGGAACAATTATTTTTACAATAGCATCCCCCAAAATGGAATGCCTAGGAAGCCATCTAACAAAAGAGGTAAAAGACCTTACTTTGAAAAATAAGCACTCAGAAAAAAAATATTGAAGAGGATATCAGAGAAAAGGAGACATATTTTGTTTCAGGGTAGCAAGAAGCAATATAATGAAAATGACTATCCAGACAAATCTGCTATAGAGATTCAATGCAAGCCCAACAGAATAGTCACAATAATCCATCCACAAAATTATCCATTTGGAAACAGAATAATAATTATCATTTGGAAACAGAAGAGACCCACAATTCCAAACAACATGACTGTGGGTGACATAATTCCCCTATATGAAACTACAGTACAAAGTCATTGTAATAAAAATATCACACTGGCAAAGAAACATACCTGAGGACCAACAGAATAGAGTAGAAGATGTGAGAACAACTACAGACTCACTAAACCACCTCATCTTCAGAAAGGAGCCACACACCCTCAATGAAGGAAAGACAGTCTCTTTAATAAATGATGCTGGAAAAACTGAGTTTTACCCACATCTTTCACCGTGCACTAAACTGACACTTAAGTAGACCAAAGTTGTAAATATTAAAATAGAAACAATATGCCTGCTGGAAGATATGCTAGAAGAAC
This sequence comes from Thryonomys swinderianus, assembly GCA_004025085.1. Taxonomy (NCBI): domain Eukaryota; kingdom Metazoa; phylum Chordata; class Mammalia; order Rodentia; family Thryonomyidae; genus Thryonomys; species Thryonomys swinderianus. The sequence goes on along the minus strand of PVIC010053073.1, from coordinate 809 downwards.
TCTTGAAGACATTGGTGTACATTAACACTTTTTTAAACAAAATCTCAGTAGCGTGGGAACTAGTAGAAAGAATTAACAACTGGGTTCTTATTTTACAAAAAAAAAAAAAAAAAAAAAAAAAACTTTTTCACAGCAAGAAACCTCACTAACAGAGTGAAAAGGCAGCCCACAAAGGGCAAAAATTTTTTACTATCTCAAAACTCAAAAAAATCAGAACGCACCCAATATAAATCATTCAATCCAAAACTGGGTTTCTGAAATGAATGAACACTTCTCAGATGAAGAATTAGAAATAGCAAATAAAGGGGCTGGAGTGTTGGCTCAGTGGTTCCAGTGCCTGTCTTGCAAGGGCAAGGTCCTGAGTTTGATTCCCGGTAACCACATACAATGCTGGGCATGGAGACTAACGCCCACCAGCAAACAATAACACATTCCACAGTGAGAGGCACGGTGGCTCACGCCTGTAATCCCAACACTCCGGAGGCAGAGACAGGAGGATTACTGAGTTCGAGGCTTGCCTGGGCAACATAGTGAGCTCAGAGCCAGCCTGAACTACAAAGTGAGACCTTGTCTCAAAAAAATAAAATAAAATAAAATAAAAAAATAAAAAATATATTGTCGATAATAGCCCTTTGTCTGATACACAGCTAGTAAAGATTTTTTCCCATGTTGTTGGTTGTCTTCTAGCAGTGCCAGCGACTTCTTTGCCTGTGCAGAAGCTTTTCAGTAGGATGAGATCCCATTTGTTGATTCTTTCTGCTAGTTCTTGTGCTAGGGAGGTTTTATTCATAAAGTCTCTGCCTAAGCCA
>PVIC010053072.1:0-11948 GCA_004025085.1 Thryonomys swinderianus | reverse complement strand
TTTGGAGTCCTATAGGCCTCATTTATGTGTATGTCCGTTTCTTTTCCTGTGAAGTTTTCTGTTGTTATCTCTGGTAACAGCTTTTTTATGTCTTTTACTCTGTCTCCTGCTTCCTCAGTGACTCCAATCAGTATTATATTATTTTTCTTTGAGACATCTAGAAGCTGTTGGATTGATTTCTCATGCTTCCTTGTTCTTTTCCTTAGGTTATATCTTTCCTGCACATTGGCTGCTATGCTGCCCTCTAGGTCTGAGATTCAGTTTTCTGCTTCATTCATCCTACTGTGCAAACTTTCATTCTTCTTCATCATTCCCTGGAGCTCTGCTTGAAGCTGTTTAAAAGCTTCCATTCCTTCTGCTATCTTTGATTCTATCATCTTGCTGATCTCTTCTTCTTCTTTTTTTTTTTTGAGATATAGTCTCCCTTTGTAGTTCAGGCTGGCCCTGAGCTCACTATGGAGCCCAGGCAAGCCATCACAAACTCAACAATCCTCCTGTCTCTGCCTCCCGAGTGCTGGGATTACAGGCGTGAGCCACCACGCCTGGCACTGTGGTATGTGGTATTGATGGCTGGTGGGCGTAAGTCACCACGCCCAGTCTTCTATGTGGTTACTGGGAATGAACTCAAGACCTTGCGCTTGCACTTGCCAGGCAGGTGCTGGAACCACTGAGCTTAATCTCTGGCCCTCCTGCTGATCTCTTCTTTAATGATGCCTTTCACTCTGGACAGTATCTCTGTTTTGATCTCAGTGCTGAGTTCTGATTTCCATTTTACTAGATCTGCTTTAGTTACCATCTCAAAGAGTCCTGGTGTTTGAGTTTCAGTTTGCCCTACTTCCCTTTTCTCTGAATTTCCCTGTGGTGGTGATCTTTATGTCTGTTGTTTTGTAAATTGTCTCATTTCTACTCTTTTGTTGTTTCTAATGATATTTGTTTGATTCTTTGCCTGATGACAGGGCAATGTTTGTTGCAGTCCTCTTTCATTCTATTATCTGGGGCCCTTTGGATGTGGCACCTTCCTGGGTTGTCCTCCTTGAATCTGTAATGACCCTTGAGAGTTTTTAGTTCTAACACATCATGGGAGATATTTGAGCAGAACAATCACATCATCTTTGTTACCATAATACAATCAGTGCCAATATCAGCATTAAACACAGTAAATAAAATGAAAAGTTTTGTTAATTTCTATTCTGAAGACTTTGAGCTCATGAGTTACCTCTATGTCCATATGCCAAAACTTAGAATTGATCAGCAATGTGTCTACAACTTGTAAATGTACCCCCAGAAACCTTTGGGGATAAAAGGTCACTGGGGAATCAGAGAGGTAGGGAGACAGGAGGAGAGTGAAATAGTGTTAGCAGATTTATGAAGATCACCTAGACCTGAGAACCTCATATATGCCAGCAGGTAACAGAGGATAAAAGGGCATATATAAAACAGTACCAACTGTATGCTGTAAGACAGTTGGAGACTTTGCTCATCTTCTTATAATAGTATAGAAGAAATAGGACAGCCTAAAAGTCTTTTACTTCTGGGTATTGCTTCTGACAGGAAGATAGGAGAGGATGTGGGGACAAGAGGTGAATAGAGGGATCTAGGAGTAGATGGCAAAACAGAAGCTAGATTCCTTTTTTTTTAATATCTTGCCTGGTCTTCGCATGGCTCCAGTGTGGAAGAATGCAGGGAATGGCTCTGGCTCCTCTTGGGCCTGGGTCCTCACAATGCAGCTCTGGGTTGGGGTGGGGGCCGGTTGGCAGGCCTCAATCCTCCATGGTGGGTATGGCGTCCGGGTCTGTACCTGTGTCGTCTGAGCACTCCGGGGTAGAAGGCCGGGTCTGCAGGCCTCAGATCTCCACGGTGGGAACCGCTTTACATAGTTTTCTGTTGGTAGGCACTTAGGCTCATTCTATATCTTAGCTATTGTAAATTGTGCCACATACAACTTGGACATTGCAGTTACTTCTTTTCCATCCTGGCTTTTCTTTCATTGGATATAAATCCAGGAGTTGGATAAATGAACCACCTGATAATTCTAATTATTGCTATTTAAAGAACCTCCATATTCTTTTCCACAGTGATTGTAGTAACTTATCTTCAAACCAACACAATGTAACAGTTCTTTCCTCTCTACATCTTTCTCAAAATGGTATTTTGGATGTCTATTTGATAACAACATTCTGTTTGAGATAACATAGAATTTCAATTTGGTTTTGATTTATATTTTCCTGATGTCTAAAGATATTAAGAATTTTATTTACCATTTATATTTCTTTTTAAGAGAAGGAGTTTGACTATTTTTATTAGATTAAATTATGCTTTTGTTGTTAGGTTATGTTCTTCATATATTCTGGATATTGATCTTATATCAAAAGAATAACACAAGTTTTCTCCATCCTGTAGGCCATCTCTTCACTCTGCTGATTGCTTTCTGTTTTGTCTTTGCTGCACAGTGCCCCTAGTATCTTTGTTAGCTTAATTGATGTTGTGTAATTTTCATTTTAAAGGTTTTTATTTTTAATCTCATTGGCTAGGTTTTTAACTAGATTTTTTGAGACTATTGTAGATGGGATTGCTTCCCTGATTACTTTCTCATTGAGTTCATTATGTATATTTATTATGGTCAAGTATGATGTTTCCATACTAAAATTTTCAGGATTTATCATGAGGATTTTCAGAATTGTATCAAAGGCTTTTCTGTGGCTATGGAAAATATCATGATTCTATTTATAAGCTGTATTACATATCATGATTTATATATGTTTAACCATTCTTGAAATGTTAAAATGAAATCAAGTTGATCATAGTGTATATCATTTTGACTTGCTGCTTTATTTGCAAATATTTTATTGATGATGTTTTTGTATTTAACTTTATGAGGGGTACAGTCTACAGTTTTTCTTTCCTCCTCCTTCTCTTTCTCCTTTTCTTTCTCTTTTTCTCCTCCTTCTTCATCATGTTACTCTACTACTTCTTGTTTCTTTACCCACTTTTAGGAGCAAAGTAATAGCAGTTTTGTAGAATAAGTTTAGAAATATTCCTCCTGGCAAGCTCGTATTATTGCAATGGCTTTACTTTCTTAAAAATAAGTTTACTTTTTATGTCAACCAGTTTAGAATTTGTTAGGTCATATGTCTCTAGAAATTCATCCGTTTTTGACTTTCCTTTTTTGGTATATACCTTTTTATGAGGTTTAATAATGTTGAAAGAATTTATTAATGGTAGATATTAATTACTTGTTTGCAAATCTCTGTGATATGCAATATTTCATCCATTGTCATTTCTAGGACTCAGGTAATTTTGAAAATATGAAATTTAAATTGGAATGTGAAATGAAAATATAAAGATATAAAAAGATCTTTAGGAAAAAAATATTTCAAGAAACTGGACTTTCAAGATTCTGGCCCTAAAAGAAGTTGGAAAATGGTCTAGTTAGAAGATAGAGTTAAATGGAAAATGACAAATATATACCTGAAAAGTGTTCAAAATCAGTGACTATGAGAAAAATGCAAATTGAGATAACACTGAGATTTTGTCTTATTCCAGAAAGAATAGCTATTATCAGGAAATTAAATAAAACATATGCTGCCAGGCATGGTGGCTCACACCTGTAATTCCAACACTCTGGAGGCAGAGACAGGAGGATTGCTGAGTTTAAGGCTTGCCTGGGCTACATAGTGAGCTCAGGGCCAGCCTGAACTCTAAAGCAAGACCCTGTCTAAAAAAAAAAAAAATGCTGGCACAGCCTTCGGGGAAAAGAAAAATTTGTAGATTATTGGTGAGAATATAAATGAGTATAATCACTATGGAAAGAAGTATGGAGATTCTGCAAAAAAAAAAAAAAAACTATAATTAGAAGTTTCACTGCATACAGCTAATTCCTCTCTAAGTATCTTCCAAAAAGTTAAAGATATCATATCATAATGATAGTTCCATACACATGTTTATAGAGGCACAAGTTACAATAAATAAATCTTAAAAGCAGCCAATATTCCCATCAACAGATGAATGGATAAATAAAATGTGCCATTTATAGACAGTAGAGTATTGTTCTGTCATAAAGATAAATTGAGTCATTCATAAGTAAATGGATCCACCAATAGATCACAGTGTTAAGTTAAATAAATCAGACATACAAGCTTAATGTTGCATAATTTCTCTTATATGTGAAGCCCAAAATATAAAGTGCAAAATAAAAGAGAAAAAACAGGAAGTGGGGAGATATTTGCAAAGGAAAGACAATAAGAGGTGGAAAGGAGATGAAAATAAAAATGAAAAAACATGGAATTAGATATTTGCCAAATGGGAATAGCCCCAAGTGATGGAAAGAACAGGGAAGGAAATGAGGGTTGGGATCTAAGAAAGAATTAAAATGCATTATGTTCTGACACCTCATGATAAATGAAAATATTACTAATAAAATTAAAATTAAAATAACTAGAAAAGGTGAAAATTAACTATGATAAAAATGTTATGATAATGGCAAAAACAGACCTTAGGATCAATGGAACAAACTAGAAGAAACAAAAATAACACCAAACACACTTGAGGATACTGTCTTTGACTAAAGTGCCAAACATGTTCACTGGGGTAAGATTAAACTATTTTTAGTGGTGCTGGAAAAACTGGCTTTCTTCATGCTGAATACTAAATCTAGAAGCAATGACTCTCACCATGCCCTAAACTAAAGTCAAAATGGAACAAAGAGATAAATATTAAAATAGAAACAATAATCTTCTGGAAAAGAGAATAGTGAGAGCTCTTGAAAATACAGGACTAGCCAAAGACTTTATGAACAAAATCCAAGCTGCCCAAGAAATAGAGCAAGGAATCACAACTGGAGTCTCATGTTATTTAAAAGTTTTTTTTCCACTGTAAAAGAAATTACAAACAGCATGAAGAGATAACTCAAAGAATAGGAAGATATTCTAGCTAGTAGCCCCTCAAATCAAAGATTAAAATCTAAAACATACAACAAATTGAGAAAAAAATCAGACCCCTCAAATTGGAGTTCAGGCCCACTTCAAAAATGGGCATCTGAAATGAGTAGGAACTGCTCAGATGAACTAGAAATGGTAGCAGACATATGAAAAATTGTTCATTATCATTGGTTATCTGGGAGATGCAAATTAAAATCTGAAATGACTAAAGCTTGAGAACAATGCAAATGCCCATCAACCAATAAATGGATAAAATTTTATGTTTTTGTTTAATGTAATGGAGTATTCATCAGCCATAAAGAAAAACTCAAAATATTTATCCTTAAGTGGTTTCAACTTTAAAATATACTCAAGTGAAAAATATCATACAACTTTGTATATCACATTATCTCTTTAGTGTGAGAAACTGAAAAGGTAAATAGGGACCAAAATGTATAATAGACAACATGAAATAAGAACTGTTCAGTAGGAAAGGGATTTTGTGAAAAGGGAGGGGGGAATGGAAGGGAAAAAAATGAGAAGAGGAAAAACATGGAGAGAAATATTTTATAAATAGAGAGGGAAAGGAAAGATTGAAAGGAAGGAAGAAGAGTGGGAGAAAGAGGAATCCAGCTATACCACGTATAGGTACAAACTTACTGTGATGAATGTGATCATTATGTATAATTAACTTGTACCAATAAAACTAATTAAAAAACAAAAGTTGAAGACTGAAAGTAAATATACACTCCTCACCAAATCAGTTTTGGTCTCTGTAGGCCTACAGCATTTTCTATTTTTCCACTGAATGTACATTTTAAGTCTTAAATGAGTGATTTGATTATCTGGCTATTTCTATACTAGAACTAAAACTACTAACTTTTTGCCATATGACTATAGGTAAAAGGGCTTCTCTGTGCCCAGAATAAGCCTGGTCATCTTCTTCAATAAGACCCAGTGTTCATCAAGTTTTCAGTAGAACATATGACATAGTTGTTTATTGGTTAGGCCCTTGCAAATACTGTATCTTCCTGTGTAGCACGGTAGCATCAGAATAAGAAAAAGTCCCTCCTTGGTTCACGGGATCCAAAGCAAGTTAGATGCAGATCATCATTCTCAGAACATGGGAAAGCTTTTCTTACAAGTGACCCACACCTGGTAACTCTGAGAGGTAGTCTGTAGGCTCCAGGAGCAGATGATGCTGAGATGCAGACAGCAGTTCCCAAGACTGTGGGTCAAAAATTTCTTCTTTAAAGCCAGGGATTTAATCCAGTGGTACTGACACCTACCTTGCAAGTACAAGGTTGTGAGTCTGATCTCTGGTATCACAAAAAGAAAAAAAAATAATAATCATTTTTACGTTTTTTTTTTCTATTTCTGAATTCCTACTCCTCCATTCATAAGAAAGAAGGAGCTTCTTGTTTTTACTTTATATTAATTCCCCTCTCCTTTTCTTCCTCCTAGTTACTGAACTGAACTAGGTGCCCTCTTATCCTCAGTTTTTTTCTTGTGTCCTTAAGGTGTGCTTAAGGTTTTTTCATTCTGGCTCCCATCCTATGAGCTCTGTGTTAGACCATGTCTTTGAACTCTTGTACTTCACTTTTGTTTGTTTGGTTATTTTTCAATGGGTCATGAATAAACTCAAAGATACTTAGTTAACCTGAGTTTGAGTTCCACTCACACATTACTCCTCCATTCATAAGAAAGAAGGAGCTTCTTGTTTTTACTTTATATTAATTCCCCTTTCCTTTTCTTCCTCCTAGTTACTGAACTGAACTAGGTGCCCTCTTATCCTCAGTTTTTTTCTTGTGTCCTTAAGGTGTCCTTAAGGTTTTTTCATTCTGGCTCCCATCCTATGAGCTCTGTGTTAGACCATGTCTTTGAACTCTTGTACTTCACTTTTGTTTGTTTGGTTATTTTTCAATGGGTCATGAATAAACTCAAAGATACTTAGTTAACCTGATTTTGAGTTCCACTCACACATTACAGCGCTTGAGCTATTTCTATTCCTGTCAGTGTGAGCACCAAATCCCAACAGTGAATGAGTATGTGCGATCTGACAAATAGCATCAATCTGTTTCTATTTCTGGTGTGTGAATTAAACCTCAGAAATCCTCTATGAAAGTACAAGGACTATCCAAACTTTCCCTTTCACATTAAAAATAAAGTACCAAGTCCTTCCTAGGTGATACATTAATAAATATCAAACATGTGGTTTCTTTTATAGATGACATCTTCAAACTTCTTTTAGGGATCCTAAATTTTGGCACAAACACTTATGACAGAAGCATGCCAAGTTACAAAAAAAATTTCATTTGTTCACAGGTCACATATGCTTGAACAACATAGTTTCATACAGAACTTACTTAAATGTAATTTCAAATTATTCTCAATCTTGAGAATATTTTTCATATTTTACAACTTATGATTTGAAAACAATAATTCCAAATCTCTGTACTAATAGAAAAGTGAACTATTAAATAAATAAATAAACCCAGCATACTTTTTTATAAAATGGAGTATTAGTCTGCCATAAAGAATGATAAGTTTCATTCATTTATGTACAAATGGGCACACCTTAAGGACACATTAATAAGTGAAATAAATAGATCACAGATATGTAAATACCATATTTTTTTTATCTGGATGAGAACCTGTAGTTGTAAATGAGTTCTAGAGTGTATGATAGATTTTGTGAAATAGGAAATACCCAAAGGATATGTGGTAGGGGAAAGTAATGAGGGGAAAGAATAAATATGATTTGAAAAGAAAAAGAAAGCAGATGCATATAGAGGGTTGGGAGTTTTGGGGTGGGTAGGGATTTGGGTAAAAAGAAAATTAACTGGTGTCATATATTGGTACAAATTCCCCAATGTTGAGTGTAATTATGAACTGTATATAAAATGTACCAATAAATAATTCAATTAAAAAATGAAGTAAATGCCACATTGTAAACTTTGGAGCACTCCCAATCAGAAATTAACAGTTGAACTTCTGCTTCCCTCTTATTTACCCTGATTTTAAAATGAAAATTAGTTTATGCAATACTTGGTGAAAAATAATTCCACTTTATAAATTACATAGGAAAAGTATCTTATTTACACTTTCTTTTTATGAGATAGGTTCCCCTTTGTAGTTCAGTCTGACCCTGAGCTTATGAGATTTAGATATTTTGTTTGGCTTATATATTCCCAGGTTTGGGAGAACCGTTTAATGGTATATAATGAGGTGCTCTTAGCTTTGAATTTTTTAAAACTTATTCATTCTAACTATATTCCGTGTTCTCTTTGCAGATCTCCTGTGACTCAGCCACTAGATTAAATCTCATCTCCATAGCTATCATATACATTTTATTATATGAAAATTTCAGGTGAGAGAAATAAAAAACATGAGATAGTGCCACCTCCAAATTTTCTACTTAGACATAGGAGTATTTAGTGTTGAGCATAAAGGAGAAATAATTGTCACTGGGCAAACTCCATTCTACTCTCTCCTGCATAAAAGTGGGTCATAAATTTCCCTTTGCAAAAGTAACATAAATTATCATTTTAGAAGATATTCTCATTTCAAACACTATGATCACTGGCAACAGTACTGAAATGAGTCTAAACAGCAAGCTTTATTAAAAAGGCCTCATTTGTCATATATTTCTTAGTCTTCACTCAAGACATCACTTTTTGCTAAAGTGTTATGTAAGCTCTCAAGTTTAATTACTTATTTGAATGTTTTAAAAATTGTGTGAGGACTTTGTCAATAAAAATATTGGCTTAGGCAGAGACTTTATAAACAAAACCTCTATAGCACAAGAACTAGCAGAAAGAAGCAACAAATGGGATCTCATCATCCTAAAAAGCTTCTGCACAGCAAAAGAAACCACTGGCACTACTAAAAGAAAACCAACAACATGAGAAAAAAATCTTTACTAGCTGTTGCTCAGACAAAGGGCTATTTCTAGAATTTATAGATAACTTAAATAAATCAGTTCCCCCAAGTTTAAAGACCCAATTCAAAAATGGGTATCTGAAATGAACAGACACTTCTCAGAGGCAGATGTCAAAGAAGCCAAGAAGCATATGAAGAAATGTTCAAGATCACTGGTCATTCGAGAGATGCAGATAAAAACAACAATGAGATTCTATCTCACTCAACAAAGAATGGCTGCTATTGCAAAATCAACCAACAATAAATGCTGGTGAGGCTGTGGGGAGAAAGTAATACTTCTCCATTGTTGGTTGGATTGTAGACTTGTACAACCATTGTGGAGATTAATGTGGAAGTTTGTCAGAAAACTAGGATTAGAGGTCCCATTAGACCCTGCTATTTCCCTGCTAGGAATATACGCAAAGGAATTAAAAGATTCATATTGTAGGACCCAAGATTTAGCACAGTGGTCCCAGTGCCTGCCTAGCAAATGCAAGGTCCTGAGTTTGATCTGGGTAACCACATACAACATTCTTGGGTGTGGTGATTCATGCCTACCATCAATCAGTACCACATACCACAGTGCCAAGCATGGTGACTCAGGCCTGTAGTCCCAGGACTCAAGAGGCAGAGGCAAGAGGATTGCTGAGCTCCAGGCTTGCCTGGGCTACATAATAAGCTCAGGGCCAGCCTGAACTACAAAGCAAGACCTTGTCTCAAAGAAAAAAAAAAAAGAGATTCATATTGTAAAGCTATATATACACCCATGTTCATAGCAGCTCAGTTTGTGATAGCCCAGTCTTGGAATCAACCCAGATGTCCATTGACTGGAGAATGGATAAAGATACGTTTTTTAAAAAAATAAAATGGAGTATTACTCTGTAAAAATGACAAGTTTCATTCATTTATGTGCAAATGGATACACCTTGAGAACACGCTCATAAGTGAAATAAATAGATCCCAGATATGTAAATACTGTATCTTTTCTCTGGTATGAGAACCTGTAGATGTGAGTTCTAGAATGTATGATAGATTTGTAAAATAAGAAATATTCAAAGGGAATGTGGTGGGGGAATGTAATGAGGGGAAGGAATAAATATGTTTTGGGAAGGAAAAATAGCAGGTATGTAAGGGGTGGGAGGTCGTGGGTGAGTAGGGATATGGGTAGAAAAGAGAATTAACTTGTGTCATATACTGGTACAAATTCCTCATTGTTGAGTGTGTTTGTGAACTGTATATAAAATGTACCAGTATAGAATTCATTTAAAAAATTAGTGAATTGCAATTTGTACATTTTTAATCTTTTGATTTCCTTTTGTGTTAATTTAATTCACAAATTCAAAAACAGAAGCCAAGAAAGTAGAGGAAAAATTGTTCTTCTGCTATATTTCCAAAATTATAAAATTATTTTGTAAAATATTTCAAAACTCTAGGGATGCATCTGGAAAATATACAGCTCATTTTGAGAATAATTACTAGGAGTAGTTTGGCATAAATAAAGCAGAGTGAATGGAGTATCAGTTATAACTATTACAAATTCATTACTTTGGCAATGGCAGAACTTAAGTTATGCAACTTTGTTCTAAGCAGATTTCTTGATTTCTCAGCTGAAACTCCATCACACTTTTACTAAATTTTTCAAACTATTTTCTTATGTATTTGTTTATTAAATAAGTACTTAAAGAACATTAGCATATGCTTCTATTATTTTAAGACCTGAGGATATAAGAGAATATGATGGAAATATTCTTGCCCCAGAAGGATTTCACAATGGACAGGAGAAGTAATAAACATTTATAGTAAGTTGATGACATAGTTTTTAACAGAGAGTACTAAGGGAATACACAAAAGCTTAACGTTTATGATAATATGCTGAAAATAGATCAACACAATTTACTATGCATTTACTATTTGTCTTCTTATCTGCAACACTTTTAAGTGTATGTTGTTAATACATAATGCCACATGTTAATTTTACCAGGCCCTAGAGGACAATTTGCCTTGAAATGCACTACTTGTAGAATCATAGGAAAGCCACTTCTACCACACACTTAATGTGCTCATATGCTTACCAAGGCAAAGCTAAAATGTTCTAGAACATGGCATGTGTAGGTAAATGGTCTTCCTTGTGAGTATAAGCTTCCAGGTCCATGTGTCATGTTCAGCAGCTCCCCAACTGGTTGAGATTATGTATATTTTCCATAAAACTGAATAAAAAGGGTTTTCTCCATTTGGAATAGTTGTTCCATATAAACTAAAGAATTGAAATGCTTTCTTGTGGAATATTTATAGTTCTTAAATTTTAGAATTTATTTTGCATACTTTGTTTTATGTAAAAGTGCCCCATGATAAAATGCTTTGAATTTTAAAACTATAGATGCTCTAAAAATCACCCCACCACCTTCATGTTAAGTGTTGTACACTGAATTGAATCCTGAATGCAGGCTAATTATATAATAAATAATTACATTTGTAATCTGATTTTTTCCTAAAAGTTTGTGCAACTGATTCAATGTTCTATAGTTGCTCTTTTTTACTATGTGAAAAATGTATGAATAAAATTAGATACTGATAAGAAAAGTTATCATTCTTAAAAACAATAAGAAACAAATTAGAATGATACCTAGAATAGTTCAGTTAAATTATAACTTTGATAAAATTTGATTTCAAATATCTAATATTTCTGGTTCTCACTTAACAGAAATATTAGTTCAATGTAAATTATCATTTTACTGAAATTCAGAATTCCAAAAATGATTACATGGAAAGGTAGGACATTTCTTATGAATAAAACTACACTAAATATTTGTGTATATAAGTTGTGAACCAACTGACTCTCTGATTATTTTGCCGTGATTCATGTCATAATAATAGCACCACAGTCAGCACTACTATATTTTTATGCAGAAGTATTTGACAGCACCTATCATTATTTCATTAGCGTAGATTACTTCAAGTGAGATCACCAGCTAAAATGGAATAAATAACACTAAGATATGGAGCATAAATTTGTATACAGTGTTACCAACATCAGAAATGGATGAGAATGAGTATTGACAATGTTGAAGGAATTTTTATATTTTGTAATTACTTTATAATTGATTTACAAAT
>PVIC010053071.1:0-11962 GCA_004025085.1 Thryonomys swinderianus | reverse complement strand
AGCAAGCAAGCCTTGATACTAATATAGGAGCAGGCTTTTCTGGGGTAGTTTAGGACAAGAAGAAACACCCCCAGGCCTTAAACGGCCCACCAAAACAGCAGAAACTGACTTGGTGAGGTGGCACGATTTGCTCTACTGAGAGGAACCTGTATGATACAAATGTAGATTTTTCCTCACCAATTAAAATATCAGTTGAGGGTCAGGCGTGGTGGCTCACGCCTGTAATCCCAGCACTCGGGAGGCAGAGACAGGCGGATTGCTGAGTTCGAGGCTTGCCTGGGCTACAATAGTGAGCTCAGAGCCAGCCTGAACTACAAAGCGAGACCCTGTCTCAAAAAAAAAAAAAAAATCAGTTGAGGGCCAGAGATTTAGCTCAGTGGTTCCAGCACCTGCCTAGCAAGTGCAAGGTCCCTGGTTCAGTCCCTGGTAACCACATATAACAATACCACCCCCACTTGCAATCAGTACCACGTATCACAAATGCCTGGCTTGGTGGCTCAAGCCTGTAATTCCAGCACTCAGGAGGCAGAGGCAGGAAGACTGCTGAGTTTGAGGCTTGCCTGGGCTACATAGTGAGCTCAGGGCCAGCCTGAACTACAAAAGCGAGACCCCGTCTCAAAAAAGAAAAGGGGAAAAAAAATATATATATATATATATTTATCACTTGACTGGAGCATCTCTACTCTGAAAATCTGAGCAAAATAATCCAGAATTTAAAGCTTTTAGAGTTTGAAGTCTACACAAATATTCCAAAATGCAAGAAATTCCAAAATCTGAAATACTTCTGGTCCTAAGCATTTTGTATAAGAGCTTTGTTAGGCAAACGCCATTACAATTAACCTGTTGCACTTTTAGGACACCTTATCCTCCACTGCCTCATACAGAAAAGCCCGATATAAAAACCCCCAACCTTCCATCATTACATCACTAGTAAGACTCAATGGCTGCTAAGGTTACTTCAGAAGATCCTTCAATCGCTTCTTGGCCTTTTGGCTAAGATCAAGTGAAGATCCTTCAACCTGCTGTTAATGGCATTCTGCTCCTTAAAATGGAAATGCCGAACAGAGACCAGGTTGAACCACACCATGATAACAAATGGCTGGGGACAGTTGCGGAAGAAAGAAAACGAAGCAGAGCTGCAGCTGAGTCAATCTTCCCCTCACGAAAAACAGCCAGAGAAAACCCCTGGCAGGTCAGGCTGTCTGCGGAGGATATCACACCCCAAACACACGGCAGCTAGGAGGTTCAGGGCTGACCACCAGAGCGGGTTTCTCAGGGCTGCCCCATGCAGAGAGTGGGTGCATGTGGTTTCCACATGCAGCCGGAAACAGGAGACCCAGGGATGACTGCCTACATTGGGGTGGGTGAACTGGGTTGGTTTTTTTTTTTTTTTTTTTTTTTTGGTGGTACTGGGGATCGAACTTCGGTCCTTGTGCTTCGAAGATAGGTGGGGTACAACTTGAGCTAAATCTGCAGCCTGAACTGTTTTTGACCATAAAAAATTAACAACGGGTTCAGTGCCAAGTGTGGTGGCACATACTTATAATTCCAGCACTCAGAAAGCACAGGCAGGAGACTGCCACAAGTCTGAGGCCAGACTGGACTACATAATGAGTTCAAAGCCAACCTGAACTACACAGCAAGACACTCAAAAACAAAAAGCGCTGAACTGAAGGTATAACCGGGTGGTGGGGCACTTGTCTAGTATGTCCATCCCCAGCACTAGAGGAAAAAATTCGTTGAGGGAGGTAAATATTCCCTTCTCCTGAGAACAGCATCATCTTGGGGGAGATAGAGAAAGATGGATGCACCTGGAAAGGATATTAAAAAAAAGATTAACCAAACGGTACAGACCACATAAAGAAAGATTAAAGGATACAGACTCGATTGAGAGGAAGATGAAAACACACAGGATATCTTTACGCCCCATGAAGATGAAAATACTTGGGAAGCATTTTCTGCCATCAAGATCCAGCAGCACCTAGAAAGTCCTGTGCAGAAAGCATTTAACTCACACTTGACTGATTAGCACATGCAGCTGATGATTCTCCTCAGCCCTGTGGGAAAAGCTGCCAGGAAGATGTGTGCAGAACAGCAGGATGGTTTCAGGTGAGCGCTGCTGACCTGGTGGGTGCCCTCCCCACACAGCGGCTTCTTTCCTTATCCCACCATGGTCTGACCCCCTTGCCAGCACCACTCTTGGCACACTGGTGTCCCTTGTTCCTCGCTAGGATGCAGCTCTCAGGGGCAGCCATCGGCAGTGGCTCTTTCCTGTGTGAGTTATGCCCCACATCCTCCACGTTACAGGCATAGAATACTGACTGAAGTTAGTGAACATTCATTGTTGATTCCCTATGTACCAGGCACTAGGGACTGAACAGTGAACAAGATAAAACTCCCTGCCAGGTATAGTGGCTCATGCTTGTAATCCCAGCATTCAGGAGGCTGAGACAGGAGGACTGCTGTGAGTTTGAGGCCAACCTGGGTTACACAGTGAGTATAAGGCCAGCCTGAACTACAACGTGAGACCCTGTCCTAGAGGGAATCAGTGTGAGGATATTGAGGTAAGATTAAAATACATATATCTATATATATTTATACAAATATATATCTATGTAAAGAGAGAGAGGGGAAGAGTATCAAGGAAAATAAGAATTGTATTTTTTAAAAAACCCATAGCTGGGCCAGAGATTTAGCTCAGTGGTTCCAATGCCTGCCTAGCAAGCACAAGGTCCCTGGTTCGATCCCCTATAACCACATACAACAGTACCAGGCATGGTGACTCACAACCACCAGCAATCAGCACCACAATGCACAATCCTGGGTATGGTGGCTCACGCCTGTCATCCCAGCACTCAGGAGGCAGAGGCAGGAGGATTGCTGAGTTCAAGGCTTACCTGGGATACATAGTGAGCTCAGGGCCAGCCTGAACTACAAAGCAAGACCATGTCTCAAAAAAAAAAAAAAATCCTGAAGATCCTGAAGACACAATTAGCCTGTAAATTGTGCTCTTGGCCTTTGTTTTCATCTATAAATTATACTTCCTTCCACAGATTTTCACCCTCAAGAAAACAGCAGAATGTCAGGCGTGGTGGGTCATCTTGTAATTTCAGCACTCAGGAGGCTGAGGTAGGCAGATCTCTGAGTCCGAGGCCAGCCTGGGCTACAAGCGAGTTCAAGGCCAGCCTGACCTACAGAGTGAGACCTTGTCTCACAAGATGAAGAAAGCAGCAATATAAATGGGCAGCATATCTCTACTTCAAGCATATGTAAATTGTTCACAGTCTAACACGGACTGCCAGGTGGGTGACCTGACAGATGCTTGATCATCCATGTTGGAGTCACCCATAAATATACCCAGCTCTGGGCCACAATCCACCTTTCCCTTCTCTTGTCCTCCTCCTTTCTCCCCTCCCCTTTCCTCCCTCTCTCCCACACTCTATTTCTTTACATTTCTAACTAGTAAATCCCTTTATGTCTCTTACTGATATGTCCTGAAAATTCTTTTTCCAAGACAGAAGTCAGCAAATCTGCAACTTAATTCATTTTACAGGGTGGGTTTAGGAACCTGCAAGGACCCTGTCGATGATGATGAGATCAAGAGCAGAGAGGGAGCAGGAGCCTCGCGGTGCCACAGAACACTACACTGAGGACATGAGGTGGAGCAGGGAAAGCAGGCGGAGCCCCAGGACCCGACAGCGGCCCCAGGGAACGTCTGAGCAGAACTAAAATGGAAAGGCAGGGCTGACACCTTTCTGGGCTCAGCTCAGGGATAAATTATGAAGCATGAGAATACAGGAGGCTAATCCAAAAACTTCCAGTCTCAGGAACAGAAAAGATAAATGAAGAACAAATTAACCAAAGTGCAAAACAGGAGCCAAGGATTTAGCTCAAGTGGTACTGCACCTACCTTGGAAGCACAAGGGCCTGAGTTCCATCCCCGGTACTGCCAAAGGAAAAAGAAAAAGAACTGGAAAACATAAGACTCTCCTTCCTTGTGGGCCTACCGGGGGCAAGAAGCAGAATGCCGAAACATGGCCCTTCGCACTGGAGAGCCTCCCCCGGAGGAGTCACTGACCAAGGTCCTCCGCCCGCCGGACCCGACCTGGGCACACAGACCTGCCAACCAGTCTGCCCTCCTCTCTCGGGGACATGGTCTCTCCCCTAGAATCTGCCCTGGGCCCCTATTAATCCTCAGCAAGTCCAGCTGGCGGAAGCTCCTCAGCCGAAGCCCAGTTCTCAGCAGGGGCAGCAACCCCTGCAGCTTCTCCCCATGCAGCCTCCTCTTGCTCCTGAGGGGGGCAAGATGGTTTCCAGCCTTGGGGAGGAGGCAGGAAAGCAGAGGACAAGAAGAAGAAAGTGAGAGACCCGGACGGTCTGCATCCCACCCTGGCATCCACCTCCTCCCCAGAGACGGCAGCAGCGCCTCCTGCCTACAGCGACCCCTTCACAAGTGAGGGGCAACTTGGCATTGCTTCCAAGTTCACTTCTGAAAGCAAAGTGTTTGGCTCTCTACTCCTCGCCAGGTCCACACAACCTATTTCCTGCACATTCTGAGACAGAGGTAAGACCTACAGAAAAAACATACACAACAAGATAAAGATAGGCGAAGTATTTCTTCAAGAGAATCCTATACCAGTGACTGTCAGACAAGTGTCTGCTGAGCGCTCACGGCACTCACCACTGAATGTGAGGACCACTGAAAGAGTCACACAAAAACAAGACATGACTGGGCCGAAGGGTTAGCTCAGTGGTTCCGGCGCCTGCCATGCAAGCACAAGGACTTGAGTTCGATCCCCGGTAACCACATATAATGCTGGGCATGGAGACACGCCCACCAACAATCAACACCGCATACCACAATGCCAGACGTGGTGGCTCACGCCTGTCATCCCAGCACTCGGGAGGCAGAGACAAGAGGATTGCTGAGTTTGCAGCGGCTTACCTGGGCACCATAGTGAGCTCAGGGCCAGCCTGAACTACAAAGCAAGACCCTGTCTCAAAAAGCAAAAAACAAAAAACAAGACATGACTGCCACCCTGCAGAAGCTTAAAATACAGTTAAGGAAAAAAAACCAACCCAATTTCCTATACTGTATGGCTAGACTTTTTAGAGACTAGGGATGGTGAACTTTTTAGAGACCAAGTACCCAAACTGCAATCCAAACCAACTTAATCACAAAGTGCCACTTGGAATTTAACTTGAATACTGAGGTTTTTTTAGTTTAGGAAAAAAAAAAAAACTGTTACTTGATACTCAGCTGCTGGGTGTCTTAGCTCATGTGCTGACAGAGAGGGCTCTGCGTGCCCGCTGTGGCACACTTGCTGTGGGTCTGCCACCACTGGGCTACATTATCAGAGTTCAGATTCAGGTAGGCAGAGAAGGGGACCCTCCAGAGATAGAGCAGCACAGCCCTGCTATGCAGGATTTGGAAGGAAGCTGAGAAGTGGTACAGATAGGTGGGCAGCTGCCAGCAGGCTCTCAAAGCTAGGCAGCAGAGCTGCAGGAGGACCCAGGGAAGGCAACAGGGGACTTCAAAGCAACATGGCAGGAGCACAGCCAGAAGAAGCACAGCAGAAGCACTACCAGGAAAACGGAACTTCGGCCAGGCAATGTCCAGGGGGTTCTGGCAATGGACTGGGACATAAGATGGAGACGGGTCAGAATAGAACTACAGCCGTGGGAAGCAGAATTGAAAAAGGAAAAAGTCGCCACTGTGTTCTCTTGTATGGTGGCCCAGTCTCACCCAGGAGAGTGTGCTTCTCTTCCCACTGTAACTCAGGCCAAACTTGCTCAGCCTGTTCTTTCTCTGACCTTTAATAAAACTTTGCTACTGTTAAAAAGGGGGGGATTTAATAAACTATAAGCACCTAATTATGGCCAGTGTAGTTATAGATGCCAAAGATAAGCAATTTCCAAAATCACTCTGAAGAAATAACAAAGTAGATTAGATATATGGGGTAAATAAACCAGCTGCTGATTTTATTCAGTTATTATCTGTATCCTGTTCAGTGGCAGAAAAGCAAACACCTATTTAATCTATGACTTGCCTTTATCTACAACTTTCCTGGATACAGGTTTAGGAATGAGTGTTAGGGATACCCACACATCAACCGTTGCCAGTCCTTAATGACAATTATTTTTTTTCTCCTGGGATTTACACAAATTGGGAAGAGGAGATATGGCAATCCCACCTCCTCAGCAGGAAGGCAAGATCGTCATTACCGAGTGCGAGGCCTACTTCGCTTAGTCCTTACTTCCACAGTGACAAAATACCTGAGAAAATCAACTTGAAGGAACACAAGTTGATACTGGCTCACAGTTTCATAGGTCTCAGTCCTAATATCTCATAAAGGACCTGTTCCCAATGGCCTAACCTCCTCCCGCTGGGCTAGAACTAACCTCCTACAAGGTTCCACCATGCCCAACATCACCGACCCGATTATTAAATCTTTAGCATTGGGGCCATTTAAGATCCGAACTATAACCAAGGCTAAGACCACCCTCCCACCGCCAGAACCAGAGGAAATGAGCACAACACTGAGGCCTGCACAGCACCTCTGACACCCCTTGACACTCCGAGAACTACCACTCACTGAGCCCCACTCTCCCTCAGAGTGCCTATGGTAGACAATCATGACCAACTTGGCAAGTGGGGTACATCAGGGCCCACCGAAGACGGGGCCACATGCACTGAGACCCAGGAACGACATTTCTGCCACTTCCCATTCAAATCCACATCAAATAACATACCAGACTGAATATCAACCTTTTTTTTTTTTTTTTTTGAGACAGGGTCTCGCTTTGTAGTTCAGGCTGGCTCTGCACTCACTATGTAGCCCAGGCAAGCCTCGAACTCAGCAATCCTCCTGTCTCTGCCTCCCGAGTGCTGGGATTACAGGCGTGAGCCACCACGCCCGACTGAATATCAACCTTTTAAGGCAAGATGCTCCTGGCTTCAGACAAATGTCTCTTTAACCCAATGGGCAACCAACCTAGACTAAAATAGGCACAAAGTCTTGTAGAGAGCTTATTTTTTTCACTGGTTACTTTTATTAGTATATATAATTCTTACATTCACTCTAGGGTGCTGGTACATAATATTATCTTAACTCTTTTATACTTCCTTTCTCTACCTCTTGGTCCTCTTGCCATCTACCTCATCCATCTTCTTGGCAGAGTAGTACTCCACTGTGTAGAAATAACACATTTTCTTATCTGCTGGTAGGCACACAGGCTACTTTCAATATTTAGTTATTATAAATTGTGCTTCTATAAATATGGGTATCATGTATCCCTGTAATATATCTTTCTTTTTTTTTTTTTGAGACAGAATCTCACTTTGTAGTTCAGGCTGGCCCTGAGCTCGCTATGTAGCCCAGGCAAGCCTCGAACTCAGCAATCCTCCTGTCTCTGCCTCCCAAGTGCTGGGATTACAGGTGTGAGCCACCACCCCCGGCCCTGTAATATATCTTTAACTCTTTCATGAAGATAAGGGAATAGCTGGGTTGAGTGAAATTTCTAGTTTTAGTTTTCTAAAGAATCTCCATACTGAATTCTACAGTGGTTGTACTAGTTTATAGTCCCACCAACAATTTTAAAGGACTCCCTTTCCCCACCCAAGCTAACCACCATTTGCCTTTATCTGACTTCTTGATGACAGCCATTCTTTCTGGAGCAAGACAAAGTCTCAGTATTGTTTTAATTCTGCAGATCTACCTTAAGAATGTGGTTCCCACTCGTTATTATAACACACAGTAAAATCTGAGACTCTGACAGCCTTTTTAATGCAGCGACAACACCCAAGGTACCAACAGAGAGTCTTCCTTCTCGAAGGCAAGAAGAGATTGGCCCGCTGGGTAACCCTGGTCACTGGACAGTATAATAACATACTCAAAATGGCACTACTACGAGAGCTGGTATTCTGTGTTCTTACAAGAATAAAGAAAGGAACTGATCCACAGCCAAAAACATCACCCTGTCCCCCTCTGTTCAAGTGGGAAATCCAAGAAGAGCACAGCCGGAGAGGAGCCAGTTTGTTATACCATCCTGTCACTGTGTGTCCCTCAGTACCTAGCCCTCCCATCACATACTTCTGATGGCATTTTTATCTTGCCTGACAGAGGCCAAACATGCAAAGCCTATTCTTTCGGTCATTTACAAAGTATCTGCTAGCTGAGGCCATGACTCCACATGGGATGCTGCTGCCAGCACCAGAGAAGCTCAAAGGATGGATCTTTACTTTTCTCTGATGATCTACCCATGAAGAATGTGTGTGTGGGGGGGTTCTGTTTGGCATCTCCATACAGGGCACTGACCATGTGTATTACCCACCATGACCAGGTGGAAAAGAAGGGGGCTCAAGGGGCCTGTCCCCCAGGACCCTGGCCCTATGTAAAAGTAAAGCATGCACCTCTGCCAACTGTCACATACCATACCTCCCATTGCCACAGGCCACACCAGTGTCTGACAGACAGCAGGGTTCTGTGAGTGGAAATGTGGCCCACGGTAAGTTGCTCCTTTAAGATCTGTGGTAATTTAAAACCAGCTGGTTTCTGTATGAGCCAGTCCTCAGAAAGAGATTTGCACTTCGTCTACAAGGACAAGGCCCAGTGATTTCAGTTCTGTTTAAAAAAAATAAAAACTTCTCTACATAGATAAATTCAAGACTCATTAGACACACTCCCAGTTCAAGACCAAATTATTGAGGACTTTACAAGTGGCCACAAGCCCCTGGTCTTTATTGGTGAATGTAACTGCAGTGCCGAAGCTAAATGCACCCAGTCCGGGTCTGGGACAGAGGAAGGTAAACACTCCAAAACAGAAACACCATGGCCAGTGAGCACAGAGCAGGTGCAGAGCTCCTGCGGGGCCGCTGTGTCCATCAAGCAAGGCTGCCTTGTCCCTCCAGGCAGAGGGAGAAAACTGGCTGTTCTTGCTCCTTTCCTGCTCTGTATTGAGGATTGAACCCAGTGTTCCCTGGTTTCCTGCTAGGAAAGTGACTTACACCTTTTATTTAAATTTTTTTGGGGGGTGGTATCAGAGATTGAACTTGTGCTTACAAGTAGGCACAGTACCACCAGAGCTAAATCCCTGGCCTTTTTTCTTTTCTTTTTTGAGGCAGGGTCACATGGCATTGACCAGGCTGGCCTCAAACTTTTGACCCTTCTGCCTCAACCTCTGAGTAGCAGCAATTACAGGTACACACCCTTGCATCTGGCTCCCTCTTTTCTCCTTCTATTTAAAAAGAAGGGGAGTATTTATGTGCCTGAGAAAGATGTGATCTATACCAGAAAATAATGCCTGAGTTTGTGAAAGCTTTTTAGCAACACTTAGGATCTCTACAAGAGTCTTCAATTGGCAAAATATGGCTACAGCTCCAGGGCTTAAGAGAAGCACAGAGTGTGTGTGTGTGTGTGTGTGTGTGTGTGTGTGTGTGTGTGTCTTCCTCACAGGGATGTGCAGTAGAGACATCTGGGAGGCTCTCTGCTTTCAGCTCCTATCATCCAAGTACTGTGCTGATGGTGATGATGATGGAGGCAATGACACCACTAACAGTAACAGTTGTAACTCATGACTCACTATGCTCCAGACATTAAGATGTGTTTCCAAATATGAACACACACACACAACTTTGTCCCTCTCTCTCTCTCTTCTCACTGTACAGTACAATTACCCACCTGTTTTATAGATAAGAAGACACACAGAGGTTTAAGTAACTTGTCCACAGTCACACAGGAAGTGACAGAGCTGACACCTGATGCCAGGAAGTCTAGAACTGCTAGACAACTTCTGTATGTCTGTTATCACCTTAATCCACAGATTCTATGAATTGGTCTGCAATTATAAATATGAGTGAAGAAAACAGAATGAAGGAAGGTGAATTTTGTTGACCTGAGAAGCTACAGGACCGGGAAAGAAATCCAGTTCCTGGTCTCCGTACCTTGTACCTTTCCCACACTCCAGGTTCTCCAGTGTATTCACTGCCACACACCAAGAGCACTCTAGCAGCAGACCAGGGACTTTGACCAGACAGCCATTCCCAGGACGAGAAGGCACTGGGCCCAAGGCTACACAGGGAGGGAAGAATGAAGAAGTGAAAAGTAAACAAGTTTGAAACTGAGTTAGGAAGATCACAAGTTCAAGTCCCAGATGGGCAACTTAGCAAGACCATGTTTTAAATAAGCAGATACATAACAAGGGCTGAGAATGTCACTCAGTACAAGGCCCTAGAGTCTATGCCCATACTCCAAGCAGAGCAGGAGACAGAGACACACTGACAGGAGACAGCAGCTCTCCCACAAAATATTTGCACCACGCTTCCTCAGGTTGATCCTTCCCATCTCCTTAAACCCACACAAAACTGCCTGTCATTCCCTGCAGCGGTCTCCTGTCTGACAAGTCCCTCTGCCTCTGGTTACCCGGCCTCACCCAACTTTCCCAGGGACCCCTGCTCCTGCAGTTTGGCCAGTCCCTGCTCTGGGGATGCTGCCTCCCAAACTCAATGCCCCTCTCCTCTGGCCACCAAATAGATTCAGAGACCAGCAGAACACTGGGCCCCCTGGGCTGCCCTCATCTCCTCCAGACCCTTCAGAGTTCCCCCACCTCTGAGCTCTATCAAACTTCCAAACAATAGTGTGCTTATTCACAGCTAAACAGCATGGTTGGCCATTGTTACTATGTTCTCAGTGGAAAATTCCTCAGGGGCAGAGCCATGCCCAATCCTCAGGAAGAGAGGGCTGGGACAGAGCTGGCTCTGCCTCCAAGTCAGCTGACTCACCTGTAAGTGGGGATAAACCCAGTTCCTACAGGTTGTTTCTAAGAAGTGAGAGAACACATTTCTAAAGCACAGTGCCTGGCCAAAAACTGCTCAATAAATAGCTATTTCAACTATTATGTTATCTGGCCACAGCGTAGACTGCCACTTGCTGAATGCCAAGCATAACTGGAGTAAGGAGCTGTAATTCACTGATAGCAAAGTATTGGAGATTAGGGATTATTTGTAAAAACTACACAGAGAAAGGCTGGGCGTGGCTGCACACACCTGTAATCCAGCACTTGGGAGGCCTGGGTTACACAGGGTGTTCAAACCACACCTGAGCCACTTGGCAAGACCCTATCTCAAAACACAACAAACAAAAAAACAAACAAACCCCAAAACCTAGACAAGCAAACAGGAGCCTGAGAAAGTAAAATACTGCAGTGAAAAAAGAAAATAGCACTAAAGAACAAACTCCAATCTGTGCATACTTCCTGAATACTGGCGTGTATACAGGCTGAAGGGACCCACTCCTCCATGGAAGAGGTGGGCAGGACAGAAGTCCACACCCAAGGGCTCACAATCTAGCTAACAGTCAAGACGAATGCAACTCAAAGAACAGACTGGAACCCAGATGCCAGGTGGAGGGCATCATCACGGTTCCTAATCTTTTGGCATGATGATTCTTTTTTGCCATCAGCACTTTCTTTTCTATGTAATAAAGGCTACGCTTTACAGCCTGATAATTGAAAATAATGACTAATGATCAAAGAAGTACTCAATTCAACATTTTCTTATGAGTTCTATTTCGTTCATCACAATGGTTATAAATGGGTGGAGGGCATACAAGCTGCAATACACAATGAGCCTCCTCTGTGGACTCCTAGGCTGCCCACTGGGTTTGAGCACTCACGGACACGTGCATGCAAGCACACACACACACACACACACACACACACACACACTCCCTCCCTCCAGACAGGAAGTCCTGGCATGTGTTCCGTCTGCCAACAATCCCATAGAAAGATACAAGTTAGATCACGACCTTCTAATAGATTCAATTTAAGAACAGTGAACTAAGTACACAGTGCTTGTAAAAATAGGTAAATCAGGATTAAGCTACTGCTCAGAGATGGAGGTTTTACCTAGCATGTACAAGGCCTAGGATTTAATCCCCAGCAACAGACACACACACACACACAC
>PVIC010053070.1:0-11965 GCA_004025085.1 Thryonomys swinderianus | reverse complement strand
CTTAAACATTAAAACAGAAACAATAAGCCTGCTGGTAAACAGGCTTGGTAAAACTCTTGGAGACATTGGCTTAGGCAGAGACTTTATGTATAAAACTTCCCTAGCACAAGAACTAGCAGAAAGAATCAACAAATGGGATCTCATCCTACTGAAAAGCTTCTGCACAGCCAAAGAAGTCGCTGGCACTGCTAGAAGACAATAAACAACATGGGAAAAAATATTTACTGGCTTTTTATCAGACAAAGGGCTATTATCTACAATATATAAAGAACTCAAACAGATCAGCCTCCCCAAGTTTAAAGACCCAATTCAAAAATGGGCAACTGAAATGAACAGACACTTCTCAGAGGCAGAAGTTAAAGCAGCCAAGAAACATATGAAGAAATGCTCAACATCACTGGTCATTCGAGAGATGCAAATGAAAACAACCCTGAGATTTCATCTCACTCCACAAAGAATGGCTGCTATTAGAAAATCAACCAACAATAAATGCTGGCGTGGCTGTGGGGAGAAAGGAACCCTTCTCCACTGTTGGTGGGATTGCAGACTTGTGCAACCATTGTGGAGATCTGTGTGGAGATTTCTCAGAAAACTAGGACTAGGGGTCCCATTTGACCCTGCCATCCCCCTGCTAGGAATATACCGAAAAGAATTTAGAAAATCACATTGGAAGACAGATGTACACCCTTGTTCATAGCAGCTCAGTTCGTGATAGCTCAATCTTGGAAACAACCCAAATGCCCATCAACTGGAGACTGGATAAAGAAGATGTGGTTTCTTTATAAAATGGAGTATTACTTTGCCATAAAGAATGACAAGATTGATTCATTTATGTGCAAATGGATGCACCTGGAGGACATGCTAATGAGTGAAATCAATAGAGCACAGATAGGCAAATACCGGATCTTCTCGTTGATATGAGCACAGGTAGATGCAAATAAGCTCTAGAAAGTATGACAGTCTTTTTAGAATGGGAAATTTCCAAAGGAAATTTGGTGTGGGGATGTAATGAGGGGAAGGAATAAATATGATTCTGAAAGAAAATAAAAGAACATGTATATAGGAGGTGGGGAGGTGTGGGTGGGGATATGGGTAAAAATGAGAATTGACTGTGTCATATATTGGTACAAATTCCCCAATGTTATGTGTGATTGTGAGATCTATGCAAATTGTACCAATAAAGAATGCAATTAAAATTAAAAAAATTTACCTAAAAAAAAAAAAGCTGTTTTGTTTGAGACATAATTTCACTGTGTAGCCCAGGCCAGGCTCAAATTCACTCTCTTCTTGTCTGTGTGTGGCTTCTTTTATTGCATTTATCTGGTCTTGTTTTGGTTTTGATTTGTACAGACAATATCTATATTCCCCAAATCATCCTCAAAGTCATTGTGTGGCCCAGGCTGGCCTCTGATGTGTGATTCTCCTGCCTCAGCCTTCTGAGCATTGGGATTAATATCTGAGTTTTGACTAAGAGTGATTTGTTTTTTTTGAGACAGGGTCTCACTTTGTAGTTCAGGCTGGCTCTGAGCTCACTATGCAGCCCAGGCAAGCCTCAAACTCGGCAATCCTCCTGCCTCTGCCTCCCAAGTGCTGGGATTACAGGCGTGAGCCACCACACTGGGCTTGTGGTGTGTGCTACTGACTGCTGGTGGGCATGAGTCACCTCACCCAGTATTGTTGTATGTGGTTCTCAGGCATTGAACCTTAAACTTTCTAGGCACGTGCAGAAACCACTGAGGTAAATCTCCAGCCCAAGACCAAATTTTTCTTAAGGTCAGATTTGTCTCTTACAACAATGTGATGAGTTGCCAAATAACAGATTATTTTAAAGTGTTTTCTTTTATAAATTGGGGGAGAAAAACCATTAGGTGAGCAGAATGGGAGAAGACAACACAGACTGGAACAGTCCTGGTCATGGACCCTTCAAGAGCCAGAGAATAAAATATGTTACAAATGAGTTATTCTT
Source organism: Thryonomys swinderianus (assembly GCA_004025085.1). Lineage (NCBI taxonomy): Eukaryota > Metazoa > Chordata > Mammalia > Rodentia > Thryonomyidae > Thryonomys > Thryonomys swinderianus. The sequence goes on along the minus strand of PVIC010053070.1, from coordinate 9,999 downwards.
TATATTTATCAAGCACCTTTTATGGTCCAAATGCTGCAAATGGGCTCACTGGGCTAAAGGTAGCTTAGAGCTCATAAATTCAGAAGTGTACAGAATGCTTTTGGGTGGGGGGACTTTTAAAAAGTCATACACATGTAACAATAAAATCATAAGCAAGACAAGATCAGGGATAAGGGAAACCTGCCATAGACAGTATCTGAGTCAAGCCTCAAGAGGGTGTGGAGGAGTTGAGAGAGTTATGACTGGGGAGAGCTTCCCACAGGGATGAGCTGGGGTCACTCCCTGACCCTGAGCTGGAGGAGGAGATCTTCCCAGGAATCCACTGAATAACTTCCGCTTCATTCTCCAAACACCTCGTCCACTGGCTGTGTCACGTAGATTCCTACCTGAGAGTAGTCTGGTACATTCTGTCCACACTTCCATTCAAGGCACCCAAAAGTGCGCACACAAGAAACACGAGTCAGAGCAGTCCTATTTAAACCCAATACAGGAACTCATACCTATAATCTCAGCGGTGTAGAAGGCTCAGGCAGGAGAATCCCAGATTCTCCTACCCTGGGCAAGATAGTGACTCAGTGGGACCTTTTCTCAAATATAAAAAATTAGCTCGACTTGGTGGTACACATCTGTAAGCCCAGCAGTCGGGGACAGAGTGGGGCCTGCATAGTGAGTTTGAGGTCAACCTGAACTATATATAGTAAGACCTTGTCCCAAAAAACCCCAAAACAAGGGCCAGAGATGTAGTTTGGTTGTGCTGTGTGCCTGCCTAGAAAGCCCCCCCCCCCCCACGAGTTCAGTCCTTGGTACCGAAAACAAAACAAATAAGTAAAAGAGCTGGGACATGTAGCTCTGTGCTAAGGCCCAGGCTCAGAGTTTTTGTTTTGTTTTGTTTTGTTTCTTTGTACAGGGAGTCAATCTCGGGGCCTCACACTTGCCAGGCAAGCGCCTCACTGCTGCGCTATTTACCCAGCCCTTGCCTTTTGGGACAGGTCTCACTATGTAGTTCAGTCTGGCTCTGGACTCATGCAGCTCAAATTGAGGATGCTGCTGCCTCAACCTCTGGAGAGATAGGCAGCGAGCAAGGATTATAGACTACCCCACTGCACTGGGTGTGACACTCAACGGTGAAGAACTGCTCTAGCGGGGTCGGGGTGGGGGGCGCTTGGATCGAGCCCTAGGGTGTGTGGGGGGAATGGAGGAGTGAAGTTTTAAGAAATAGATAACACACAGAAGTTCATCCTAGGGCCGTGAGATCTTTCCTCTCCCAAGCCTGCGGGCCCCAGGCCCGGGCTGGTGGGGCGGGCGGGACGCGGAGGCGGAACCGAGCGCGCGCGGTGGCGCTGCGGCGGGGACTGCGCCGGGAGGCACCGCCCGCCGGAAGGAGCCCGAGCGAGCAGAGGCCGCGGTAGCCGTAGCGCGTGGCTGCCGTCCGGAGGGTTCAAGGCCGAGGTCAGGCGGGAACTGCGTTGGCTCGCAGCTCGGGTGAGTGGCAGCCCCTCCGGGGGCGGCGGGGGCGCGGAAGGCGCGGGCGCAGCGTGGGGCCACCTGGGCCAACAGGGCCCGGTCCGCTGCGAGGACGCTCCGCTCCGCTCGGCCCTGGGCGGGAGGGACTCTGGGGCCTGGGTTCTTCCCGGGTCGGGGAAGGCGGGGGATCGCTGACAGCTGTAGGGCTGGGACGAGCGCGACGGGTTATTTTCAGCTCCCAGTTAGCATCGAGACAAACAACCTCCTCAGTTTGCGCAGACGGAGCCCCGGGTGAGTGGGGAAAGGTAACACTTTTGGAGAAATTGTCATGATTTACGAAGTGTTCGAGATTTTCCAGCGAGACAGAAATTTGTTTTAAAACAGCTAACACTCTGGCATCCTTACCTGAAGACCAAATTGGAAGGAAAGAAAAAAAAAAAACAGGTTGGTCAGGAATTTACGGTATTTGATAAATTGGACAAAGTGAGATGAAGAAATCCAACCCACCCTTCCCTGTGTGCACATTCTTACCTCAAGTACAATGTTACCAATGTCTTACTCTAAAGAAATCCCTGTTCGGTGCTAAAGTACTGGTTGAGAATAAGTAGCATTGGAGTAGACGAGGGAAAGGAACCATGTCAAACTGTGTGAAAGGTCCTACCTATGCACACAGCAGTTCACTAAGCAAAGAAGTACTGTACAGTCATGTTTACAATTTCCAGCGCAACAGTGTTGTGTAGCTAGTGGAATACCTCTCAGAAGATCTATGTTGGTCACCAGAATATGTTGAACTTTAAGTTTTAAGACACCTAGTTTGGCGTGGTGGCACATGTCTGTAATGTTAGCACTCAGGAGGCTGAGGCAGGACGATCACACTAAGTTCCAGGCCACCCTGAGTTACAGAGTGAGTTGCAAACCAGCCTGAACTACATAGGGAAGGCTTCCTGTCTCGAAAATGCAAAACAAAGAAACTAAGCAAGTAAGCAGCAAAGAAAGATTTCAGGCAGTGTGCACATGTAGTACCCCCTCCTACTGTCCAGGCTGAGGTGGGAGAAGTTCCAGGCCAGCCTGGGCAGCATAGCAAGGCCTAACCCCCAGCACGAAAACAAATAAAATTTTGACATAGTTCACTGGCACTTCCTGAGTTTGTAGAAAATAATTTCCCTCATTTTAGAAATGTTATAGAACCTTTGTACAGTAATTGGAGGTGAACATTTTAATTTTCCTTTGCCTTGCACTGTTGTGATGGTGCAGAAATTCAAGCAAGACTTGTCATAAAAATAATCAGTCTTGTAATCCCAGCACTCGGGAGGCAGAGACAGGAGGATTGCTGAGTTGGAGGCTTCCCTGGGCTACATAGTGAGCTCAGGGCCAGCCTGAACTACAAAGCGGTACCCTGTCTCAAAAAAAAAAAAAAAAATCAGTCTATCAGAAACGAGAATCAGCAGCAGCACAGCATTCCAGGCTTGCAAAGTAGAGTTCCTTTAGTTCTCCACATCCTTCCTCAAGTCCACTAGGGGGTGAAACTCATTTAAATGATTTCTCTACAAAATATTACTAAGCAGATGATATTTAAATAAGTGTTGAAAACTTTCTTCTTTATGTAACTTCAACTAGTGCTTTGAGGATTCTATTTCTTATCAAGTATATGTATTTTAATTTTCTTTTTTTTTTTTTGAGACAGGGTCTCGCTTTGTAGTTCAGGCTGGCCCCTGAGCTCATTATGTAGCCCAGGCAAGCCACCGAGAACTCAGCAATCCTCCTGTCTCTGCCTCCCGAGTGCTGGGATGACAGGCATGAGCCACCATGCCCGGCACTGTGGTATGCGGTATTGATGGCTGGTGGGCGTGAGTCTCCACACCCAGCATTCTATGTGGTTACCAGGATCAATCTCAGGACCTTGCGCTTGGGAGGCAGGCGCTGGAACCACTGAGCTAAATCTCTGGCCCTATTTTAATTTTCTTAGTTCAATAGTGGTAAGTTGTACCCAGTCTACAGTCAACTTTTTTTTTTTTTTTTTGAGACAGAGTTTCGCTTTGTAGTTTGGGCTGGCTCTGAGCTCACTATGTAGCCTAGGCAAGCTTCTAATTTAGCAATCCTCCTGTTTTTGCCTCCCGAGTGCTGGGATTACAGGCTTGAGCCACCACGCCCGGCACTGTGGTATGCGGTATTGATGGCTGGTGGGCATGAGTCACCACGCCCAGCATTGTATGTGGTTACCGGGGGATCGAACTCAGGACCCTGTGCTTGTGAGGCAGGCGCCAGAACCACTGAGTTAACCCTCCAGCCTACAGTCAACTTTTTAATATAGTTGTTGAGGGTTTTTTTTCTTACCCTCCTCCCCGCCCTGTACTGGGGATCAAACCTAGGATTTGTTTTTTAGACAGGGGCTAAGTAGTTTAGGCTATTTATATTTGTCATGGTTTTTTGGGTGGGCATTCCTGACAAGGTCTTAGTCTGTAATTCAGGCTGGCCTTGAACTCAGAGCAGTCCACCTGCCTCAGCCCACCAAGTGCTGGATTACAGGCCTACGCTGCCATGCCTGATTTATTTGTCATGGTTTTAATCTTTCAGTTGTCACTTTTCTCTAAAGGAAACTTGGGCATCTGTTTCTGTATATTATGAGAACCAAAGGTTTAGTTCACAAATTATAATTGTTATACACCTAGTCCCAAAATATTTCAAGTGCTTCTCCCCAAAAGAAGATATTTACACCATCGTTTCAAAACTTTAAAGGCTGTAGAAAGAGAATCTAACAATTTCAGAGGACAAAATTTGGAAAGCAGCACTGTCTTGGAATATTTAACATACAAAGCATGGTCAAACAGTTTGGCTTTTTGTATATATTTAGTCCTATTTTTCTTTTTTGTTTATAAGAGGATTCCTAAATTAGCTTACAGATAGTTTGCTTGCAAGCTGGGCATGGTTGTGACTGCTTATGAATCCAGCATTCAGGAACCTGAGGCAGGAGAATTGTACTGAATTCAAGACCAGACTGGGCCACATAGTTCATTGTGTTTGCTACAGCAGCATATACACAGTGAATTCAAGGCCAGCCTGAGCTATATAATAAGACCCTGCCTCAAAAAATATAGTTTCTTTTTTCTTCTGTACTAGTTATTTAACAGAGCCTCATATGTGCTAGTCAGGTACTCTACCACTGAGCTATATGCAGCACACTGTTCCTTTAAATGATACTGAGGATCAAACGCAGGGCATTGATCTAAATCCCCAGCCTTCTTTTTATTTTGCGACAGGGTCTTGCTGAGTCTATAAGGCTGAGTTTAAATTTGCAGTCCTCCTGCCTCAGCCTCACAAATGTTAGGATTAAAAGTATGTACCACTGGGCCGGAGGGTTAGCTCAGTGGTTCTGGCGCCTGCCTCGCAAGTGCAAGGTCCTGAGTTCGATCCCCGGTATCCACATAGAATGCTGGGCGTGGAGACATGCCCACCAACAATCAACACCGCATACCACAATGCTGGGCATGGTGGCTCACACCTGTAATCCCAGCACTCGGGAGGCAGAGACAGGAGGATTGCTGAGTTTGCGGCGGCTTGCCTGGGCATCATAGTGAGCTCAGGGCCCGCCTGAACTACAAAGCGAGACCATGTCTCAAAAAGAAAAAAAAAAAAAAGTATGTACCACTATGCCCAACTATAGATAATTTATAGATCTTGCAGATTTTTTTTTTTTTTTGAGACAGGGTCTCGCTGTGTAGTTCAGGCTGGCTCTGAGCTCACTATGTAGTCCAGGCAAGCCTCGAACTCAGCAATCCTCCTGTCTCTGCCTCCTGAGTGCTGGGATTACAGGCGTGAGCCACCACGCCCGGCACTGTGGTATGCAGTATGTGGTACTAATTGCTGGTGGGCGTGTGTCTCCACGCCCAGCATTGTATGTGGTTTCCGGGGATTGAACTCAGGACCTTGTGCTTGAGGCAGGCGCCGAAACCACTGAGCTAACCCTCCGGCCCTCTTGCAGAATTTTTATGTTTTAATGACCAACCTAACAATTGGGTGGAAAATTGAAATTAATTTTTGTTTATTTCTTGTTTTGGAACAGAATTTCACAATGTAGTCCAGGCTGACCTTGAGTTCAGTGTGTAGCTCAGACTAGCCTCAAACTCTCTGTAATCTTCCTGCCCCACCTTCCCTAGTGCTGGGATTACAGTGAGTACCACCATGCCTGGCTCCCAAAAAGTGCATTTTAAATCCAAATATTTTAGCTGAGCACAGTGACACTTGCCTGTAATTGCACCTTTTTAGGAAACTGAGGTAAGGAAGGATCACAAGTTAAGGGTAGCCTCGGAAATTTAGGGACACCCTGCCTCAAAATGAAAAATAAAAAGAAATGAAAATACGGCTGCATGGCATATGCCCCTTGGTTCCATAACCAGTACTGCACCAAGGTGGGTGGCGGTGATTTAGCTCAGTGCTTCTGGAGCCTGCCTAGCAAGCACAAGGTCCCTGGTTTGATCCCTGGTAACCACATACAACAATAGTGGGCATGGTGACTCGCCCACATACCACACACACGGGAGGCAGAGGCAGGAGGATTGCTGAGTTGGAGGCTTGTCCGGGCTACATAGTGAGCTCAGGGCCAGCCTGAACTATAAAGTGAAACCCTGTCTCAGAAAAAAAAAAAAAAAAAGAAAAGAGGGAAAAAATAGATTCTCTGTGCATTTCACTATAGCTCTACCATGATTTGCATCCCAAAGTTACTGATAAATTGGCTCTAACGTCATACTTTTATGTTACATTTGCCTCTTTAGAATACAATCCTACATCTCTTACTTTCTTAGTAGTATGTTTTGTGTGTGTGTGTGTGTGTGTGTGTGTGTGTGTGTGTGTATGATACTGGGGATTAAACCCAGGACCTGTGCACTAGGCTGTATCTCCACGCTTTCCATTTTTTATGAGACAGGTCTTGTTAAGTCATTGCCCAGTGTGAACTCAGGCTTGGGATCCTCCTGCCTTAGCCTCCCAGAGGGTCTGGATTACAGGCATGCAACACCATGTCTAGCTTCCCAGAACTAATATTTGGAGTGGTTGTGTTCTGAAACAGGTCTCACTAAGTTAACCAAATGAGAACTAGGACCCTGCACCTAGTTCTAGCATCTGCCTGGCTGGAACTATAGGCATGGGGCACTGCGCCCGGCTTCTTTTATTCTTTTTTACAGTGGCTTTATTGAGCTATAGTTGGCATAACAACACCTCCTTCTGAGGGTTCCGTGTTTTAATATGGTCACAGCATTGTGCAGCCATCGCCACTGTCCCTCCCCGAAGTTTTCACCACCTCAGAAAGGAAGCTGGTGTCCAGCAGCCTTTGCTCCCCACTCTCTCCCCAGCTTGACGGCCACTGAGCCGTGTTAACTGTTGGCCTCCTCTGGACATTTCGTCCTGAGCTCTCTGCAGGTGCATGGGAGTTGATGAGGACCTGGTTTCAGAAGCTGTTTGTAATCTGAGACCTTCTATTCCATGACATCCTTTGGACCAATTTTCATGTTACTTGAGATCACTTTTTAATCTGCCTAGCGTCTTTTCCTGATTGATGTTCATGCAATAAATAAATCTGCTGACGTGTATTCATTTCCTTGTTCTTGACCTTTGCTCTTTACATGTCTCAAGAATGTGTCCATGATGTTGTATAACCTGTTCTCAGGGCTCAGGTATCAGTGTAAGTTTTATACTTTGGTATTTTTTTTCCTCTGTTTAAAAAAATAACCAGAAATAGTTCATCTTGTTTCTAACAACTCCTAGCTTTTAGATTTCTTTAACTATAGAAATATAAGTATCTTCCATTTTCTGGAGTAGTTTCTCTAAGTATTTCTCTTATGACAGATTTTATGAGGAAATTAGTACCATTCTTTGATCCGTAAAGCTCACCCGTTCTAACTCACGCTGTGGCTCAGGGTTTCTATCAGCCTTTATCTCCAGTGAGGACTTTGCCCCTTCGCTCGGCCTGCCCCCTCCAGCAGTGCCCCCGCAGTGATCCCCGCACCTGCCTGGCCTGCGCACCGCATCCGCTCCAGCCTGGCCCTGCAGAGCCTGCGCCTCTCCCTCTCCAGGTCTGTCCAGGCCAGAGCCAGACCGTGGAGCTTGTCACACCTAGTCTCTCAAATTCTTCTTCCATTTTGCTGATACAGTTCTGGTGTGTCTCTCAACGATTCCCCTTTTACTGAGTCTACACCATGTTTGCTTACAGACCTCCATTTTCACATGTGCACGCGCGCACACACACACACACACCCTGCATCAGGTACACACTGCTTACTTTTATACCCCACCCACAAAACCTGGACAGCTGATCAAGGCCCTCCCTCCCTCAGTTCCCCAAAGTCTGTCTGTCCTTTGTGACAGTGTTCTGAAAGTCATTAGCCCCTGCCTGGCGGCTTCAACCCCTCTCAGCTGAGCACTACCCGTGGAGGTGGGATCAGGAGTGTGAAGTCAGTGCTGACCTGTAAGACTAGGGAGGTTTGCTTTGCAGTCCAGCTGAGGTCTCTTTAGCAGCTTTGTGTGGTGCTGTTCGCAGTGCTGGATTTTGGTTGAGAACCCTCATTTATGTTTAGTTACACCTCAGCCTCAGGGCAGTTATCTGATTTGTTTCCTTCCCTACATTAGTATGGCTTTTCACAATTTCTGTACATGCTTCTTTGCTTTTGGAGTCATAGTCCTGCCTCTTTCTGTCCTGGCCCTCTTTTCTTCTATGCCTGACCCTTCCTTGGTACTAGGAATTGAAACTAGGAAGTATTGAGTTTCATCCCCAGACCATTTTTTGCCTCTGAGGTAGGTTCTTACTAAGTTGCTGCGGCTGGCCTTGAATTTACTGTCCTTTTACCTCAACCTCCTGCATGCTGGGATACAGCCAGAAATCACTTGACAGCGTGCAGTGTACGGTCGGGGGCCCATGTTACTGGGCTGGGTACACTTGGCTTTGGTCATAATGTTTATAGGGGGTTAATAAATGTGATTTTTCATTTGTGTTGCTTTGCTATATGAAACTGGTATGTGTTGCCATACCCAGTTTAGGAGGTGTTTGGTTTTTTTTTTTTTGAGACACGGTCTCACTTTGTAGTTCAGGCTGGCCCTGTGCTCACTGTGTAGCCCAGGTGAGCCTTGAACTCAGCAATGCTCCTGCCTCTGCCTCCCGAGTGCTGGGATTACAGGCGTGAGCCACCAAGCCTGGCATTTGTGGTACATGAGGTGCTGACTGCCAGTAGGGGTAAGTCACCATGCCTGGTATTGTTATTTGTGGTTATGGGGGATTGAACCAGGGACCTTGCACTTGCTAGCCAGGCACTGGAACCACTGAGCTAAATCTCCGGCCCCTAGGAGGTGTATTTTTTTTTAACCTGCATGAAATAGGAACTATCAGTGTTAGAGTCGTGTGTGTGTGTGTGCGTGCGTGTGTGTGTGTGTGTTACTCTTCTGTTCCTCATTCTCATGACAGTCACATAGAGAACTCTTCAGTTTTGGTGATCACTTAATCACTAATTGACTGACTATAAGAACAAAATTTTATTTGTGCTGCTTCACCCAAGGGAAGAGCCATGGCCAGGCCCAGCGGTCTCCCAGGGGGGCTGTGAGGCTCTGCTCTGCTCCCTCCTTGCTCAGGCTGGTGTGACCTTTGGCCCCTCACCTCTGATTCTGACTTTAGTGAGCTCAGTGAGGTCCAGCTTGCTGACCCACTTGAGGCAATGAGAGGAAGCCACACATGTCATACTTTGTGTAAAGAGTGCCAGATAGCACGGCCCTGCCAATTGTTTGGACCTGGCCCAAGTTTCAGGGTGTTCCTATCTAGATGGTAAACTTTGTTGACCTCGAAGTGTATATTTTTAAATAGTTCTGGTGCTGGGGATGAACCCAGCGCTTCCTATGTGGTAGGATGGTGCGGTACTGTTCAGCAGTACCATGCTCAATAAGTACCTTTTGTACAGGTACTTACTATTCTCTGAAGAGTCTTTTATTTTCTATATTACCCCTGTTAGGCATTATATGGACTAAGTATAGTTCATGCTGAACTGAACTGTACTGTATTTTCTACTATGATTTAGAGGGTTTTTTTCTTTTTCTGTTTTTCTGTGTACTGGGATCAAACTCAGGACTTTGTGCTTGCAGAGCAGGTGCAGTGTCACTGAGCTAAATCCCCAGCCCTGATTTTAGTGTTTTTAATATTGTATTCAATAATATGATTAAAATTTGAAAAATTTAAAAATATTATGTAAGAAAGCCAGAAATTTACTATCTGGCACCAGTTGCATCTTTTTTTTGAGATAAAGTCTTGCTGTGCAGTTAAAGCTGACCTTAAACTCATTGTGTAACCCAGACTGGCCTCAGATCCACCATGATCTTCCTCCCTCAGCCTCCTGAGTGCCAGGGTTGTAGGTAGTGCCACCAAGCCTGAGTGCCAGTTTGTTTTAAAGAAAAAAAGATAGGGACGGAGAGAAGGAAAGAAGAAAGAAAGAAAAAGGATCTTGCTCAGGAAAAAGAAAAAAGGGTCTTGTTCCACACAGGTATAATCAGACTTTTTTTTTTTTT